>MNPL01023021.1:0-28931 GCA_002081605.1 Tropilaelaps mercedesae
TATATATATATATATATATATATATATATATATATATGTAGTATGGTCACAGTCGTCTATTTCACTCTACATAATCAAGTCAACGGCAATTGGCTTATTGTTCGTCATTTATTTCAAAACCGGGCACAAACCCGTAGTTAGAGCGGACCGGGCGTGTACGAGTGTGCTAAAAGTACATTTACAGCGTTTCTAAACAATGGAGGATTCTCCTTAAATTCTCTTTTTTCTGCAGTTCGTAATCCATTGAATTTTCGACCTCGCAAAGTCTCAAGGCCTCAGGGGAACATAAACGCTTCAGTCTGGGCTTGTAGAAAATTGAGAAACGCGCCAGCTTTATGATGCGAGCAAATCCTAACGGGGATAATTCGATAATCTGCGTTTACGTCGTCGAGAAAACACGGACACGGTAATCACACGGGAGGCGCTATCGACGTACGACGCTATTCGTGAAGCGCAGAACTTTTCGCGAGCCACTTTTGCAAAAGGTCAGGGCAACGAAACAAAGCTAAATATGGCTGTGGCCATTGGCAACAGTAGTTGAAACGGTATTGACGGTGGCATAATTTACTCTGATGAGTCCTTGCCCAAAGGCTCACCCAGGGCATCGGCCATAACAGATCGAAAGCAGGACCTACTTAGCGTGGCTGATAATTATACAATTAGTATTATGGTCTATAGGTTGCAACGCGACCGGTCGCTTTCAGAGTTGACGAGCCGAAGTAGATACCGTTTCGAACAGAACTTGGTTTGCCAACGCAGCGAGCAGGCTAAACGTTCGTTGTTGTCAACAGCGTCACACATGGCGTTCACGCGTCTTATGTTTATTGTTCGAACGCTGAAACCCGGTTGTCCTGTCGATATTAGCATTGTGGAAGTACTCGGTCATTTAAATATTTACATGTATTACCCGTCCCAGGTCTCCTGGTCGTAGACAGGGGATAGCCACGCCAATCAACTTTAATGCTCGCGTGGGCGGCTGGGCGAACTAACGAGCCTCTAACTGAGGTCTGGCTCTTGCTCGAACAATTTCTGTCCAAAACGAAACGTACGGCGGTTATAAATTGCGTCGCATCTCTGAGACTTCGCCATTAACACCTGCCGTAGTCTACCAGCCATTGCGTCGGCTAATGGCAGACGCAGTGAAGAATCTACATGCATACTAACTCTTGAATATTGAACAGATGTTTATATATTTATTAGGTGCGCTAAATTTTCAGAGTCAGGACCGGCTTCACTTTCAGCGGAGCAAGCAACAGAGCTCTCCAGCTTCTGGCAGTGGTAGCGGCAAATAAGTTTTGAGATAAGAGTTACATTTCGAGGAGGACTATATCATAACTTCGGGAATCTCTATAAATGTGCATGAAGTCGAGGGAATTACCTAAAATGCATACAATCTCTAGAATATCCAGAATAAAGCTAATTTTTGATATTATCTCCCCCTGACGCATCACCAATATGGGTATGTTCCCATCAGATGGGCGTGTGAGGTTTTTCGGTAATTCATTAAAAATCAGTTACGAAAGGCCCTTCTGGTCTCGAAGACAATCTAGTGTCAAAATGTAGGATGATATTTTTTCACGGAGTTCACGAAATAAAAGATACGGCAGCGGTCGAAGTGAGAGGGACAAGAGTCTTAAGGAAGACAAATGCCTAACGGGCTACATAGGTTGTGCGTGGAAAAAACCAACGTTCGCCGTGTCATGACGAAGACAACGTCTGGGCGCCTTGTAGCGAAAGCCTGCTCGGTAGCACAAGTTATGCTCGAGCTTCGAGAGAGAGACTCTTCCAGCAGAGAATGCACTTCCAGCGTAGACGTATCCTAGCCTGTTTCTAAAGGGTTCGTGCAGATTTGGGACAAGGAACCGAGGGAGACTTGAGCCGCTCTCTGGTCGGATACAATGCGTAGAGCTATCGAGCGCGTTTTCATTTTGCAGAGCTTATCGGTAGCGTACGTTATATCAACCCTTCGCAGTCGGATGCCTTGGTCTTCGTCCCGCCGAACAGCAGACGCGCTTCGCTGAGCCGGGCAACTGACTTGGGGCCAAAATGGGTTAACATAGATGCAGCCAAGAGGGATTTTGTATTTATTCAGGCGAATCGCATACATGCAATACGTCGTCATCTGGATTAAGCGCAGCTAGGAGCTTGCTGCATGCGAAATCAAGCAACTGTCCACATGTGTTTACCATTTGGGCTGGTTCTTCTCAGCGCCACCGTCACCGTAACAGGTCCATACCACGGCGACGATGCATTGGAGTGCAGCCTTACCGCTGAGATACACCCTTTACTTTGTGAGGGGGTGAAAAGTGCATCTGTTACTTTACATCGGTCGAACGTACCTGCGCGGTGTGCCAATACTAATGACCTTATACATTTCAACATAATGATTCGAGTCAGGGTCCCTCCGTCAGGGTTTGAAGTCGAAACGTTCGGGTTGACAGGTGGGCCTCAAATCCGACCTGTCAGGGCACAAGTCAAATATAATTGTATTACTAGTGCTGTAATTGTTCTAGTCATGCTGTCGGAATGGACCTTGTATCGGTGCTGTGCAGTTAACGATTGCCTGAAATCAA
The DNA here is from genome assembly GCA_002081605.1 of Tropilaelaps mercedesae. Classification (NCBI taxonomy): domain Eukaryota; kingdom Metazoa; phylum Arthropoda; class Arachnida; order Mesostigmata; family Laelapidae; genus Tropilaelaps; species Tropilaelaps mercedesae. The sequence goes on from MNPL01023021.1 coordinate 2,574, forward strand.
TATTGCTTCTTTCTGCTTTCTCAGTTTAGCCCGGCGGGAATTCCGCTGGCTTCCGGGATGCCTCTCTGCACGGTCAACCTACGTAGAACGTCCAGTGTTGGCCAATTTTTATAAAGAATAAATTCGATTTAGTACACGTTCTATAGCGTTCAATCGGAACGCTTCGTTATGGAGAAAAACGTTGTCCTTGCTGGGGCTCTAAAACGACTGTGGTGAACCGTCGCCCTTGGTATTTCAATATGACGGATGTTGTGGTAGGGTTTGCTGGAATTTCCAGGCGCATAAAAACTTGAGAGCGAAAACAGGGTTTATCATTTTCCAAATGGCCTGCCTAAGCTGAGTGCCGACACAGCCATGTGTGGCCTAAGCCAACTTGACCTACTTCATGTGTTGTGAAGCCCAGTTGTTTATTACCTCCCCTCTTACTCTGAAGGTCCGGGAAACAAAAAGGAGATAGGTACTTCCCTATAGTTCTCTCGCCGCCTTACCTCTCTTTATCTCTCTCGTTTTATGAAAGTTAGAAGAGATTCCTGTTTTGGAAATTTTCAAAGCTGCTTTTGCACAGGCTTCTCCTGTCTGAAAACTCCGTGTCCAAATACCGCCGCACGCAAAGCTGTCTTCGCTTGATTGGCTTTGTCTCGTTCCGCCCATTCCCTAAGGCAAATTAGAAGGGAAATCTTCTACAGCCCATTTAAGCCTGGCTGAACTTATGAGTAAAAGAAGGAAATACTACAAACAGGCGCTCGCTGCAAACTGCGAGAAAAATCCCTTAGACATGACCAATCATAGTAATAGATCATCGCGTGGCAGTCCTCCAACGCGACAATCGGGGATGTATAGCAATCGCTGTGCTGAGCAGATTCAGCTGCACCGGGAATTCGTATTTTTTTTTAATTTGGCGGAGTAGTTTTCTCTAGTCGTAAGTTTTCTTTGAATCGGTGAATACAGTATGTTAGAAAAGTCATCGCTACGCACATCGTACGACGTCGTTGGAAACATTCCTGATGATCGGAGGTCGCTGTGTTTTACTCATCTCTCAATGGACTCCCATTTGTCGTTGATTTCGACGTTCGTCCACTGGACCGTCCGGGACAGACCGGGTTTCGCCCGATAGCAGCTTTGTCAAGGGCAAATGTAAACATTATACCAGCGTGCTCGCGTATGCAGCTACAACGAGGCAATGTGTTTTCCTGTCGCGAAAGTGCGTATTTATTGGAAGTCCGATATACAATCTGCGTATCGTTTAACTTCGCTGTGAACAAGACTATGGCCGCTACTGTGGTCTGGCACGAAAAGAAGTCATAGATTATTGTAACTAACACTCGGTGGCCCGGTGGCTTGGTGGATTCGTATGCGCCTTGCGACCAAAGGAGACACGTAGGTGCACGGGTTCGATCCCCGCCGGTGCACATTTACATTTATATGGGGTCCGTTATGCAAAAACTGCTACCGTGGACGTTAAATGTTGGCTGATGGTCAGCTCTTAAAAAGATAAAATAGACTGGAGGAGACACGTAGATGCACGGGTTCGATCCCCGCCGGTGCACATTTACATTTATATGGGGTCCGTCTTACGAAGTAATGCTTGCTACCGTAGACGTTAAATGTTAGCCGATGGTAGGCCCTAAACAATAATAGATTATTATAACTAGCTGCACGGGACATTCAACTGCGTGCTAAACGTTACGGTAAAACTCAGTAATAATTAAGCCTCGAAATAGGAAATTCAAAAGTATACATATCTATTGATTGTATAGAGTTACGCCGAAAGGTGGTGACCAAATGCTTTGAAAACATCCCGACTTTTTCCCGGCTTTTCGTAAGAGTTAGAGAAGCCTACCCCTCTCACTATTACTTATCTTGTCCGGTCGACAACTTTGTCAGCATCTATTTGCGTATGTGTACTGTGAATTGACAAAGCATGCACTTGGGGTTGTCAGTCGGATAACAAGAGATCCAAGCGTTGATTGAATAATCATTTGTTACGAGAAAGGCTCACGTTGTTGACAAACGCAGCAGCAGCCTTCTTTGCTAATCTGACTGCACATATGAATAGCAGTCTTGTGTAATGCTATATCAAATTCCGATACGACGTTAATATCTCAGAAATGAGCTACTATAATATATGAAGCTTTTATTATAAGGCTGCATTATAATATGCAGCCTTGCATATTATGATATGCAGGGCTATTATTATAGGGCCATTGTGTTTTTGATGGGTACCTGGATATCCATTTAATGAAGGTGGACCCTAGCACAACTGAATACAAATTTGGGCGCAATGCCGATTTCATGCCACAACAACAACAACAAAATCGAAACGAACTAACCCATGGGACGTGAGCAGTTCTGTGGACGAGCGTACCTATTGAAGGTTGCACCTCAAGTGCGTTTCTCAACCGACTAAATATCAACATTTAGACCACCGTCTACTCATTAGACCCTGCCATTAACGTCTCACGTCTTCCGTTTCCGTTTCAGATATATAACAGCAACGGCTGGCGGGCGCGGTAGTGCGGGGTCCCAGTTTAAGTCTGCACAACTCGCCACGCACGTATGATAGTATATCGTCCTCTGAGCGGGGTGCCAGACGCCTCAACGACGCCCTCTAACGTCCAAGCACTCGTTCTCATTGGCGGGAACGCCCGCCAGAGGTCAAGTAGGAAGTAAACGAAGCATACAGGCACACCAGCCGCGTTCCCGCAGACCAAACCCGATCAAGCTCGACATGCGATAACGTCTATCGGTCAACTGCGAGAACTATATCGGACATTGGAGTCGTCCAAGCATTGCGCATCACCCTGTGTTAAATTACCCAAACATGGAAGAAGCAGACCACATACATAACTAGAGAAAAGAGAGAGGGAGAGAGAGAAAACGCAAGCAAGGGGAGAAAGAAAGAAATATAGATAGTACATAAGGACGCAATGCTGTAAGCGACTCGCAAAGAGGTGGATTCGATATTCATAAGAGCCATTCAAAGCTGCAGTCAAACATGGCTACACAGTATGTACAGTGAACACACAACTGATAATAATCTTCAACGACCTTCCCTCCCCGCTCTTCTACTTCTATTGAACGCATGAAGAAAAAACAGTATCTAGAAGTGAAAATCATTGGTCGCCATTAACGGTAATTTAAGCCGAGTGTTTTTCCTGGTCTGTCCGACATCCCTTATGTCCGTCTCCCTCTCCGACGACGTCGGATGATGGTGAGTAAGCAGCGAACCAGACAGCAATTAGAGTCGCTCTCAAACGTCCACTCAAATTTTATGGCGGGTTCGAGTACAATACGCCCTATAAGCCTCTCGTGATTGATTTTTCCTGTAAATATTTATATATGCTACGATGAATAGTAGTCATGATTGGGCGGTAGCGACGTCCACTCATACACACCTTTTTTGCTGAAAACAACATCAACATGTCAACGTTCGGGACAAGGAGAAGGATACATGGCGCCCGCCTGCTATTTGATTGGGGTGCTGAACACCCCCTGTCGAATAGAAGAACTATGGGAATAACCAAGTACATATTTATACACATATAGGATGACTCCTGGAGCTGTGCAGTTCGCTTTCAGTTTTCTGCCATTGTCAGATCAATTAAAATTGGTAACGTATTGCAACAAACCATTTACAGCATAGCGTTTCTACAATGACCCAACCTTCAATGTTATTCTCTGTACGTCTCTTTTTCCGTTTTCTCCCTGGGTGCTGGTTAACTCGGACGATATCAAAATAAGCTACAGTATATTTTGCATAACAAAAAAATAATTTGCGAATGTGTGCGTGTGCTTGTTTGCTTTTTATTTCTCTATCATTGAATAAATCTCGGTGTGAGAAAGGAATTCAGCTCCCTCCGCCGTCTCCCTCCATCGCTCCTACGCCCCTTGTCACTCGTGTTGATAAAAAAAAGTGCAGTAAGTTCGCAGAGGGAATTAATCTACATACTGATTAGTCATTGCTTGAAGCAGACAGAGTGTTTTGGGCGGTTGGTGAGCAACGCAGCAGAAGTTCCGAGTGATTGTGCATCATCAATGATTGCGGAAGGTATGGTGGGCTAGAGTACACCAAGACTTGTGTGGGTGTCAATGGGCGGACTTGCTAAAGAAGGTAATCGAAGTATATATACGAGAACTCACATGCACTAACAACAACACCAATGACAGCGACGTCAATAACAGAGAAGGGCAAGGCGAGAATGAGACTTACTGAACGCGAAATGTCTGTCTGAAGGTCGATAGCCGACACGACAACATGATGATAGAAGAAGGCACAGGAACGCAGTACAGATAATCTCGCCAGATTCTGAAATATCACAAACAAAATGCAACAAACACATCGTGTTGTAGGCGGCATGTCGCGCCACAAATGCGGATCATAGCGAGTGAAGGGGTTCTAAGTCATCACCTAAGTATATCGGTCGGCCGAACGTAAGAGAACAATTTTTGTGTGAAGTCTGTGATTTAGGAGTGCAATTTCGTATCAATAGAACGAGAGAGATCAATGAGAAGAAATTTCCACGTGGAGACGAAGCAACAATATAGGCTGACGATCTAGAAGCAATAGAAAGAATGAGTATATGAAATGTGTGTGCAAGAGTGATGAAAGGGGCGGTGGGTGTCGGTGCCGATTGAAGTAATTACGCGGGCACATATCAGGCTCCTGTCTCTATTTACGAAAAACTGGTAGAACCACCACAAATTACACTATGTTAGGCATGTAAACAAGTGACAACAACAAATATCTTAAGGCCTCTTAAAATTTCTGGTGAGTACTGCAATCCTTCTTTATCCACACATTTAAAGTAAAGCTTCAGGCCGTGCATCACATTGTTATTCTATTGCATTTTGGATATGATTACATCGCTAACCTCATCTCCAATTAGAGCACACAACTGCAGATGACTAGAGCAAGCTATGGATAATTTATTGCGTGCGGCCTGCAACATTTATGCTCTTTTTTCGTCACCGACGTCTGCGTTGGTGGAAAAAGCTTCACATCTGGTTGTTGTGAAACTCTTTCCGACCTTCCTCTTCACACGACGCCATACCATCCACTTGAACACGACTGCGGCAACTGCATGTCGATGAGGCTCATGTAACATATGTGTAAATACCGTATTAGGTAGATACAATGGATTGAGAGGCTGGCTCTAGAGGAGTGATTAAGCGCGACAAGCAAGGCATGTAGACGATCGGCTGGTGAAACAGATGATAACGGCTGCCAGTTCGTGACGTAAAACAGATGAGCAGACACGTAAGAAAATATTGTACATATTCAAGTTGAAGACAAAACTTTAGTCGCTTTTACAGTAAAAATAAAAAAAATGTATAGAAAACGCGTTGGTGTCTTTAATAGAAATGATGATGATTAGATGTCAGGTTATCTTTAGGATCACTCAAGAGGTATTGTTGCATTAAACGACATGAGGAGTGGTTTTTCGAAAAGCTAATTCGTCATGATCAGGATTGTACGCTCGTGTATATTCACAGGGCACGAAACAGCATGATCTTCTGTATTTGTAACAAAAAGTAGAGAACGACTCGTTGAAAGGTAATTTTTCATAGATAAATTCCGCACACAACGTACACATTGAGTGCAGTAGGTTAACACAGCGTTTTTACTTCAAAACGCCAAAGGTGTGGATGAAAACATTTTTAGTTTTCACCTGAGAAGAACTACCACAGTCACACCGGCATTTTGAAAATTACTATATTTAAGGTTGTGCTAAAGAATGTTATAGGGACACACAAGTATATCACACAAGGCCGTTTGCATAGTTCTGCTCTTACAAATACCGCCTAAATAATCGAATAAAAATCAAGAATTATGCCTACGCCTTGGAATATCAATAGCTACTATCTTAAATACTTTTCAGTAGTAAGAGGAAATATATAATTTTTTAGCGTTTGCAACGTGACTGCAGCGTCTAAAACTTAGCCGTAGGCTATATATGAGCCTCGCTAATTTATATACGGAAAACTGTGCAGGGTTTAATGGCAATTTCTAAAGAAGCCGAAATCTGTAGCGCAAATTTATACGTCTTGGCGTGCTTTGGTCCCATCCTGCTCTTTGGAAAATTTTTCTCAAAGCCCATGAGTCGCCAGCACGAAAATATCGCGTAGAACTTTCACGGCAACGTGGGAGTATTAAGCTGATCAGATATAACGTATCTACGTCCGTGCTAACGTAGCAAACGAGCGAAACGGTATCACAATGGGGTAATGATATCGATGTCTTGTTCTCACCGACTGGACCGAACCGCTCGTTCAGAGAGTCCCTATTATCATCTCACCGGTGGTGCACTTAAGTTTGGCCAAGGTTAATCTGATTACCCTCCCCGCCTATATTCAGATCAGTTTCCCCCAAGTCCCCGGTCCCACCAGGGTCATCAGTTAGGAATGAGCACCGCTGCACTAGGGATTCGCCCTTGGATCTAATCTATTTGTTCAGGCTCGTCTCCTCCAGTCTACGTACGATGCCAGTGAAACGTTTAGCCATCGGCCCGTCACAGTTAAGATAGTTTAGATAAATTATGTGTAAGCGTGGGCATCGGCGTGAGAATAAAGGACAAGTAGCGGAAACGCTTTACGCTCTGAATGGATTCTATGTATGAAGACCAGTCTTGGGTAAAGTTTTCCGATTTCGCGCTGCCATGTTTTACTGAATTTACAGATATTGCAGTTTCATGTGTTGTTCATGAAACATGAAAGTTTGCACGCATATTGGAAGCGGGCAATATGAAGCAGAATGTACGGATGAGTAACGCGCGTACGCAGAAAGGCACACACACAAGCATATATATATGCCATGCGTTGGCGTCATACCATACGAAGCGTCATATTGAGGAAGCACAAAAACCATAAAGTGTAATTCGTATTCAAATATATCTATATTAACTGCTGGCACGGACATACACATCTATGGTCGAGTGCTATTCTTCTCATCATAATCATTATTGTTTATATTCAACGTTTTTACGTAATATATATCCATGTTGTTCTATTATGGAACGCTTTATATGTTAAAAACCTTAGCAGGTAAAATCAGAATTGAGGTAGTGGATGTTCTTCATGTCCAGTTTCAAGTCCAGTTTTTAATAAATTGAGATGGTTTATTAACAGCATTAGCGGCGCAGTTTATGGCTAAGTACGTGTACGTTATGCATTTAATCTAAAAATGGTCCTATCTTACGAAAATGATCTCCATACGGTTGACGACTTGGTTAGTGTTGCAGCGAAATCAAGAGCATTTTGTTTTGCTAGTCAGGTCATTTTGATCTGATTCTCTGTCCTGTATCGGTGGAACACCTTTGTCTGATGGTTTTAAAGGTGCTTTGCTATAGTGAGACGGTAGGATCCTTCGTCTTGAAGAATTCTCGACAGTTGGAAACCTTCTGGCTAGGCGGTCGCTCTAGGCTGGCTGTAGACGTGACTATGGTGGATGCTGAGCGGTAAAGGTACAGCACCTTTAATTGGGATTTAACTTTGATCTGGATTGTTGAAAAGGTCTGCCCGACGGAATTATAGCTACAAGCAGCTACCGGCGCGATTTTGAGATTAAATAGCGATACGACGGTGCCAATGGATCATTTGCCCAGATTGGATAGTTGAGACATGGCAGTGTTGCTAAAGTAAGCGAACCTCGACATAAACTCGACAAGTGCGCACATACGCTAGATTTTCTATCCGATTGTACACTGAGGGTCTTCAGGTCTTTTAAAAAGCCAGGCACGAGAAAAGTATTTTCATTTAACTGCACCAGAATTAACAGGAAAGTACTGTAGTTTTAGATAGCAGAGTACCTGATAGTTAAAGCCAAGTATTAGATGTTGATTAACTCATAAATTAAAGGAGCCATAATTATTCAACTTTGCTAGCCCTATACACCTAGATACGAATTTCTCCCCTAATAGGACCATAATACCGAGCTCCGTTTTGGTGCAATTTGTCATTTACAGGAATTTTTATGTCTTGTAGATTGTTTCCATTGATAATATCAGCAATCAAAATACAGCCGAAATCGCCGGCTTATAATTAAAGACGTATTTAACTGAATTGCATTCATTGTTAACAGTAACCCTTTATTCTACCACTTGATGACACTCTTCAATAAGTTCGTACTAAATAACTGACATTATAAGCTGCCTGAATATAAACTGAACCATTGTACCACATTAGAAGAACAAGCCTGCTAGTCTATGTTAAGTCTAAGTTATGAGTCTCTATTCCTATTTGAAACTGTAAGCACCTATCACATAGCCCCGTGAGGTTCGAAAGTTCAGCCATGGCATAGATGGGGATATTTTACTAATTCGGCACCCTGGTACATTCAAGAAGACTTCGAGCTTCATACCACATAAGCATTACACTTGAGAATACAAACCTCAAGCGCAAACCACCTAGCGAATTAACTCGCTTAGAAAAGTTAGGTATACCTTTACAGATTCAAACAAAATTTCAATAATATCAGTCATATCTGCTTACCTTAAATTTGCAATTTTAACAATATGTCCACCTTAAAGTCTATTCATATCAGAAGAAATGAATAATAGTCTTCAGTATCTTTTTCTTATCAAGCAGGCACTATCGGCGCCGCAGTACGCAAAATTAGTGTATAATTGAAATTTAGTATGTCTTAAAAAAAGGATATTTATTGATAGCGCATACATTTGGGTATCTTATCAGTATGTCATTCCAGCGTGTATACTGAATCTGTTGATAACGAATTTTCAAAACACTACATTCAGGACTGCGTCGTCGTTTAATGAGGCGATCCGCCCGGCTAGTAAATAGGCAAATCTATATCAACGTCGCCCATACACCCAATTATAATTTAGTGATTCTTCGACCACACTACTAGCTCCTCTCAAGAAATATATTGAACTTTGCAGCTAGATAGAGCGTTCATTACACAAAAACCATTCATTAACACGAAACGCTTAGAATATTTATTAAAGTACAGTATGTATATGACTGTCAGTTTAAATATGTACATCACAGGCTTAATGACGTTTTCCGCCCGATTTGCCTTTTCGTCCCCGGCTTTTAGTTTTTTTCTTATTCTTGGCTGCGCGAATGTCCTTTTTCATACGGGGATCCACCACCTTAAATTTGACGTTGCCTTTTACCTTAGGAACCCGAGTTTGGCCTTGGAACTTCTTAGATACGACATATTTTACTTCCTTCTTGTCCTGTAAGCGACAACATTGAACAAGAAAAATGTTAGACCCACGAATGTGAAAGGAGTTTACTACGAAATCGCGATGGCTGTGGAGAAAGGTGCTAAGCTAAACAAGTTAATCTTGTTAAAGGACGATCGTAGGCAATCATCATCATAATTAATTTTTTTCAAATTTGCTTCATGTTCTTAGTATTGAGTAGGCTTTAGTATCAGATTGTGAACTCCTGGATAAGCTGGAGCGTGCTGAAATAACGAATAATACGAAATAGCTAGTTACATGTAAATCAAAAGATGTTTAACTACAGAGGTACATATTCTGTCCCATGGGTTATACGGGGATGAGCTACGAAGAGGTTATCGTACCTTTTTCAGAGCTTTGGAATAAATCTGCCGCAGATTTTGTGCTTTCTCATTCTCACTCATATCCAAATTGCCGCAAAGTTCTTCCGCTTTTTTCCGAGCTTTGTCCATTCGTTTCATGAGGCGGCGTTTCTTGCGACTTTTGGCCTCCACTACCTTCTTAATTGTCTTCACGTTTACCTCCTTAAGCTCTTCCCGATTACGGCGTAGACTCTCTGAGCTTACCTCTGGCACCTGAGCAATTAAACAGATCTTTAGTAGGCGTCCAAATCCGTAATCCAAATTTTTCAAGAAGGTTTGGTTACTGCGCATCATCTTGTTTGGAAACAACGCCGTCTGCACGAAGTAGACTTCTATAAAGTGTGTTTTCGTGTTCTACCTGTGACCTTCATTATATAGAATTGACCAGTATCTTAGACATAAAACGTCTCATTGCTATGTTCTACACCCTCTGCTCTGAGGTGGAGTCTAATGCACTATTCTTCATATAAAAGATCACCAAATTTACTCCATAGAGGATGTGCTTGACTGCTTACCTTCATGCAATGCTTCTTTTCGTCTTCAACAAACCACACAGGTAGATTCTCTCGGTCATCGAACATATACCTGTGAAAGCCTTCATTGAAAAGATCGCGCTTGCTTTTTGCGCTTCGAATAAGCCGTTCTCCAAGCGCACGGCCATAGGCATCTAGCATCGGAATGCCTTCCTTTTCCTTCTCTTGCATTTCGGTTGTAATGCCCAACGCTGAAAGCCATCAAACCAATAAGCATAGCCATATAGAACGTCGTCACAATATAAGTAATAATGATGCATGTTTTGCCGTCGTTTCATAAGATTTGAACAATGGTTTTATGCGGTTTTTGACCATTTTTATATATATATATATATAGATTGTCTTTGCTATAAATCGCACCACAATGCACTAAGATGAGACGAACAAGTCTATATAACTTCATTAACAATTCCATGAACTTCTTCCAACATTTCACTCTTAGTTATGACAAGGGATTAAATACCTTGTTTGATCTGCGGTCTACGCGCCTCTTTTTCCGCTCGTATTTCATCGAGCTCTTGTTCAATCTGATCTATGTACCGTTGTCGGTCTGTTTCGATGACATTGTCGTACTCGTCATCCGACGAGTCCATTTCGACGTTACCCTGCTTCTTTTTAGCAGCGGCCTTCTCGTCCCTGCGTTTGCGCTCCAGGTCGCGATTTACTTCGGAGCGCACCTTCTTCAGACTAGGCACATCGTCGTAGAGATCGTTGTCAATGTTCGTTTGACCAGCGAAAGTCGTTCGGCTGAACCACGAGGCAGCCTTTTCTCGCTTGCGTTCGCGGCCAGTCCCCAGCTCGTCTATAATCTTTCCCGGATCGACAGGCTCGTCTTCGCCGTTTGCCTTCCATTCGATCTGTTCGTCGTCATTACTTTCGCTAGCATCACTTTCCTTCGCACTTTTTTGGCTGATAGCAATACCAGTGTCATCGATTTCCTCCAGTTCCTCATCTGACAGATCTTCCCCTTCGGTTAATTTTCGCTTCATCGTCTCAAGTTTTTTCAGTTGAAAAACATCCTTGTCCTCCTGAACAATCCCTTCATCGTCCTTAATGATCATCTTCAGGTTGAGAGCGTCCCTCGTTTTCCTGAGCTGCTTGAGCTTCTTTCGCTTGGCTCGCTTCAGCTCCTGCATCGCATCGGCATTCATTTGTTGCACTTGCTTCAGTAACTTGGTCTCCTCGTCATCGTCGCTATCGTCGTCATCGTCCTCTTTCATCTCGACGTCTTCTACTACGTTTTCGCCGTCCTCTTTTTTAAACTGTTCGTTCAACTTTTTCCGCCATTGTATGAGCGTACGCAGCTCGCCCTTACCGAGAACCTTGATGTCCTGGCAAAACTCTTTAATGTCGTCAGTGGTTAAGGGGTGGTCGAGAACCCGAGTATTGTCTAGGACAATTTCATGAACTTCGCCCAGTAGCTCCATGAACCTATCCGACTTGATAAACTCCATGCACGAAACAGCTTCATGCATCTTTGCGCCTTCCTTATATCTAAGCAGATAGGTATTGCAATGTATTAGAGGCAATTGCTGATAATGAATTATGTAGTTTAGATACTTTAACTAACGTTGTGTTCGTATGCATCAATCGTGTCTCCGGTTAAAGATTCTACTCTGAATAAAAGAAAAAAAAATAACAAAAGAAATTATAGAATAAATTATGAAGAAAATTATAAAATAAAAGACAACAACATATATAATACCCGTCTTAGGCCAAACGCAAGATATACAAGGCAAAAAAAGCTTGTGTACCTTACGTACAAGAGGTTTATCTTTTGTTGTCTATCAAAAAGTTTATCTATCTAACATTTTGCTGCACCTACTGTGTCGGACATACCCTTCTGCCTTGGGCTTCTTCATGCTTGCCGCTCTCTCAAGGACATTTTTGGCTGCCGTTTCTTGCGAAATATCCAGTTCTTCGAAAAGATACTTGGGATTGAAGAACTTATCGTCAAGCTTATCAGGTGCCACGTAACCCTGGCAGACAATAAAAATCTCGGCCGATTCGTGACGGGAGGCTCGAGGCTTTGTTGCAGAAACCTAAAAAGGAAGGTATATTTTGGCGAAAATATAATTTCCGTTGTATAATGATGTGCACTAATTATAATAATTTACTAAGAAACGGTTATCTGGCTCAAGTAGCAAGCACATCGTCGCTCGATATCCATCGTAGCTAAACGACAAAGTATTGTTGGACTGGTAACTCTAGATTAGTATACAATGTTATATGTGCATGTATTCTGGCTTTTGGAATTAAATAGTTAACTGTGCATACCTTTCTAAAAAGTTTCTTGAGGACCCAAATGAAGGCATTATAGTCCTTTGATCGGAACACCTTGGTGACAAACCATCCACCCTTAATAAGAAATTCTGATGCAAGCTTGACTGCGTGCAAGGAGAGGCAGATCTGTGAGTACGCATCGTGAAGCCAACTCTTGCCTAAAATGTGTTATTATTATTATTATTATCATTATTATTATTATTATTATTGTATTTTAACGCACCACAATATAATGTTAACTTGCAACACAAAAAAATCGTCGAGAAGCAGAGCAACATAATCACTTGGTAGTGACGTTATCGTTCCCGTGACACTCATCGTCGACTCGTAAAGTTTTGTTAACCAGCTGACAGACAGTGCTCGCTGCTTGTAACCTACCGACGTTAGGAGCACCGTCATTGAGTACAACATCAGCTTTCCACGTTTTTAGTTCACTCCGTAGCGCCTTGCGGCACTCTTGCGTAGTGATGTCATGGGTGAGACTAACCACATTCGGGATCGGCCTGATTGGTACAAGATCGACACCGACAATCAGTGATGAAGCGGGCATATACTTTTGAGCCACCTAAAATCATTACAATTGGTGAGGTGTTAACCTGATCTGTTCGCGCTACTGATATGCCACAGGCAGCACTGATTTCATCCTTGTATTTAAAGCGCATTTAGAGCGTTGTGGGAATGTAATTTACTGACATTCGAGCTATAGTGTTCTGAATACTATGATCAAATTGGCTTTAAGATCATCTATCTGCTAGGTTTATAAAGCGCACCTTAACATAACGCACAGTCAGTTTATTATCATGCACGACTAATATCATTTCTCCGAAACGGTAGGGAAAATATAGAAAATGGATTTATCATAGAAATTCTTAACCTCTATGCTGTCGTATTGCTCACCTGCAGCCATCCACCGGGAGCGGCACATAGGTCTATAAGGACACGAGCTCGTTGAAGAAACTCGAACTTTCTGTTAAGCTGAATGAGCTTGAATGAGGCTCGACTGCGGTAGCCTGTTTCCTTGGCGAGATGATAGAATCTATCCTTCCTCTGTTTTCCGATCTTACCTTTGACACCCATCGTGCCTCTTCAACAACGTCAGTAACCATGTACAAACGCACAACGGATAACAAGTTATTCGTGACTTAAGTCTATGAATTGAACACCAGAAATTGAGGTTTTAGTTAGCAAACAATTTCAAAGGAAAACTCAAGAGAATTCGCAGAAGTGCCGGTATCGTATATTTCGTACCAAAAGCCATAAGGAAATTAGCAAGAGTTCTATAGAGTTAATGAAGAAATCGTGAAGTGGTCGATGTACGCTTTTGGCAACAACGCATCCTGACAGCAGTTGAATTCTACTCCAAGTGTATCATTAACCTTCAGAGATCACCAACCGCGGGTTTAATAAAACATATTTACAGGGCACTTCGGATCACCCAATCATTAAAGCGGACACCCCCGCACAAACAACTAAGGTCTTTGAAGAAGGTGAAAAAAATCAATTATCGTTTGATGTCGTCCGCGAGTGAAGCCGTAAGATAATTCACTTTTCTCTCTCAGTGAACGCCAATCTCCCATTGTCTCGTGATAAAAACTACTTATTTTACATAAAATCTCATATTCTCAACCATCATATAATTTGACCAATGGCTCACATTGAAGTTCATATGCTACACACATCTATTCAATAGTTGTTTATTCTGTCCAAGGAGTCGAACGTTTGTACGCATATTTCAACTGCGATACAATTTAGTAAATGCTTCATATCAAAAGAACGGATCACTGTTCAAATGACGGACTTCTACGTTACGAACCGCTAGCACACCAATTGTTTATTGTTATATATATACGATAATATCTAATCTAATTAAGAATATTTTACTATCGGACGAATTTATGATTTCGAACAGCATCACGGGTGCGCCTTAAAAAGGACTAGTGGCAGTACCGAAGAGCGGGCACGATACGCTAGAAATCTACGGTTGAAGAGACGGCAATTAGGTAGCTGTAAAAATTGCTGCTACACAATGGTAGATCCGTTCTGTTGCTATCGCGTATATAATAAGTAGTCTATACTTAAATAAATTCGCTTTGTGCTCTGAAGCGTTTTCACATTTCTTCGAGTACACTAGAGGTACATACACTAAAAATGTAACAAATAGGAATCACCATTTTTATAGCTATCTACTTGACTAAACAGGTCAGCAACTGGGCATGTTGTTTTTACCTGTGAGCTGTGAAGTTTTTGATCCAAGAAAATGCCACCACTAGCAACCTCGTTCATAACAGCACACAACGGCACGTGAATTTGTTTGTTAGGTGGAGCAGCCCGAATATTTGTCCGCCGACTAGCACGATGCGCGGAATTCAGAAACGACAAATGTTTGCCATGGTGCTCCAGCTAAAGGAAAAGACGAATTGCCATGCAGGAATTCCTTGCAATTTCGGTTATATTTAAAACAAGATACATTCAGTATGGTTATCAACTAAAGACGAGTGGTGTATATAAAAGTTGTGTCTACGTTAGTAGTGCTACGCGTTTATCCAATCTGCGATCGTTACTAAGTGTGCTCTTGTCGCATCTGCTTTGCTTGCTAACCAATTATAAGCGAAGAAGTTGTTTCGATACTCCTAACTCTTTATGAAGTTACTTTACAAAGCGTATTTGTTTCAGCTCCCGGTGTAATATTCAAACTGCTTTTTAAATAAAAAATTAAATATCAATAAGACTAGATGCGTTTAGTTCGTTAGCTCTGATAGAAATCCGCTGGATTAGAAGTAATTCAAAAAGTTCTATCTTTACTTGAAGAAAACTCGGTAAGAATTCAATTATATTACAGTTCGAGCATTCTTACTAGGTTTATCGGTATGGCTAATCATGAGTGCTGAATACTAGACATGTGGTATGAGTAAATGGTATTTAGCTAGGTCTAGTAATGACGGAGAGTTTGAAGCACAAAACGGTTAAAAAGTATGACAGTACATTTTTATTGTTTTATAAGATTATATGGCAACTTGTTTTTTGTTAAATATTTATGTAATATCACATGCATAACGTTTTACAATTGACTACTACTATTAGAATCGAATATTACGTTTTTACTTATAGTTTCCGATTCTATTTTTATTCGTCGAGAATTCGGTCGTGAGTCAATCAATCCCAGCTCTTCGAGTTAGCAAAAGCGGTGTTTTATTTCTCTTTGATATAAAATATTTAAATTGTCAAAGGGCAGTACAAAGGGTATCAGTCCGGTTTACTTTTTTCATTTTTTACTTAGCCTTCACTACCAAATTGGAAGAGATAGCGTATCAATAAATATTGCGTTTTTTGCAAATTGTTGTTTCCAAATATTTAGCAAATATATAACGCCTATATGAAGGTCGTTATGAATCGGTCTTCACGATTTATAACACTGGTTTAAACACACTCGATTTATAATGCACTCGAGGCACATTTGACTCGAGTTGAAGTTAGTGAACTGACCTTAATGGTCGTGATTTCTCTGCCGTAAAACCTGAGCTATCTCTTGAATGCCCGATTTATAAGAGCCACTCAGCTCGCAGAGAAACGTATTAACAAATGCTACTTGGTTTCGTTCACTTGCATCTTCAACTAAATAAAATAATTGCATCTTCAACTAAAATCTAAAACAGTTAAGATAGCTTTTCTAAAGCATTCCTGGTCTCTTCTGCGTTAACACTTATAGTATTGATGTATACTTTATTTTGCTCAGAGTTTGTTCGAATACGCGAATTATACTATAACCATTGGTTTTCATAGAATTCCTGTTACTGAAGATTTGGTGTAAGGTTTTGTTTCTTGAAGTTTTAGATTTTTAGAATCTTGTGAATACTGACAGTTGTAAATATGTATGTTGGCATACATGAAACTACAATTTCAATCTAGAAACGTATGGCCAACGTATTTGAATTTTCTGGCTCACACTGGAAGCCCATTGATTCATAGAAGGTGATATATTTATCCTTGCAATCAAGTGTGAGTTTATAACAGCCAATACGACGCGCTAACTGGATAATAACTCGTACCATTCTGAAAGCCAGAAAAACGAGCAGCAGCAACAACGTTTACTGGAACGTTCATTACTATTAGCAATTATCAATCTGTGCTGCTTATGTCGAAAGTCACCGCAGCAAAAATATTCTGATATTTAAAGTATGTGATGATACTGTGGCTGCACATCGAAATTCATAAGGATTATCAAGTGTACTTATTTTGTAACAAAGATTTACACTTCAAATTCGAAGTAAGTGAAAAGTAATTCTAACAGTGCAAAATTTTAATAAGTTTACATCTAAAATATGCTTAAGCATTCTAAATGTCCCTCTATTTTAAAATTCCTCAAATAAATCTATGTAGTTATTATTCTAAACTTAAAATAGACGTGTTTAAGCTCGAATGCCAGCATTTATGAGTTCAAACAGGGCCAATCTAGTGTCAATTGTTATATCGACTACGCACAGATGTGGCTATTTCGACATATTCCTATAGCTTCTTGAAGTTTTTTTCAATTAAGCAAACTTGATCATGGCGAGACCTGTCATGTTAAATGGTTATCATAAATTTTGACGCGTAACGGGCATGTGCAAAGGTTCTTCTCTGTGTAACTTAGTGGAAATGTACGTTTAAAAAAGATATGACATTATCAATGCTTAGCTTCAATGCACCGATAATGACGGTAATATATAATTGGCTGCAGATTCTAGAACACAGTGAATTATTTCTAGAAAAATCCTTACGCTTTTCCGAGATACTTTCCGCGGTAGGCTTCATGTACTACAACGTCTTCAAGACGTCCCCTCTGAAAGAAGCCGAATTAAGGAAGATGTAAACAACCCTGCTGCGTTAGTCTGCATTCACTTGAATGTGTGTTTAGAAATAGAAATTGTTTTGTACAAATCCTAGGGTACAAGATCGTGTTCGTCACATACTGTATTACAAATAATTTTGATATACGTTAGGCAATCATGGTTTAGTGCTTCGTATTTTAGCTACGAGGTTAGGTATTCAATACGTTACGGAAGCATACCAGACCGCAGTTGTGGATAAATTTAAGTTCAATGGCCAGGCTAGACATAGCGATGATTTTCGAAGTAACCGTGTCCTCCATAACCGTAACGAAGTAGTGGTCCTTGATCGCCTTCATCGCGTCATATCGTTCTGAAAAAATTGCATTTCAACTAATAACCGCATCTTAGCAGCGGGCATCTCTCATCTGTGCAGTATTTGTTCCCTAATTTGAACAATAATACCCGTTGACCGAACAAATTAGGCGATGTTAAATTCTTTTTCCAATGCATTGTGGAAGATTCGCTATGCTATGTAGAACATCTGTGGATTTGACTCGCCTGCAGAAGCTACTTCAATCACCAGTAAAGAAAAAGCAAGTACAGTACTGTTATTCGCTTATCTGAGGGAACTTTTCTCGACACGTTCGTCCTAAATATGAATCACGGCGAGTTCATATTCATGAAATTGTCCTTTAAATGACCAAACAAGCAAAAAGGTAAAGCGTTGAGTTTACTAACGATAACCGCTTTGAAACCGAGTTCCTCACAAAGTTGAGTAGCACTAAGCAAGTTCTTGAGGAAATATCTAAGGAGTGTTAATACTCGTTGTTCTTATGGTGACATAATAATTGGCTATAACAGCTCTTTGCACCATACTTCTTATATATATGGCACCCAATGAATTCCATGTCCTTCGTTTCTTACGTATATATGCGTACGGGGCGTTAGGCGATATCGAGAAGCACATATGTGACTTGCTAGCAAATGTCTTATTACATAAAATATTATCGGTCGTGAGAGAACATGTACCCACCATTAAACTTCTCTTCGGTCACATCTGCAACCGGTGAAAGCTGACCCAACACCTCAAGGAATCCTGAAAATTAAAATGTCTCTAAAACATTAACGCACATTGAAGAAAATTAGCTTTGTCAGATGCGATTAAGGAACTATAATGATTCCGAGTAATGAGAAAAACTTTCGCAATGTATAAAATGATTAAATGTGTAACTGATCTGGAATATCCAATTTCACCCTGCTAAATAGAAAGACGTCACTAACATGCGCTAGCGTTACGTTTCATGCTGATCACTCTAAGACTGCCACACGGCGAATAACGTTTACATTCGTCACAGAACTTTACAACATGCCGTCAGTAACACGATAATAGATCTTAGGTGATGAGGGTCACGATGAATAGAGTCCTGAAACACGTTAGCTACTTTCAGTTTTAGTTTGCTGCTTTCGACCAAAAAAAACAACACGCTTTGCGAGTGATTTATAAGTAAAGCAAACAAAGTGCTATTCTCTATTATCCTATTTCTACAAAAATTAGGTTTTTGGTCATGCTCTTCGGCCAATATCTAGTGCATGCTTTCTCTATTTTTTTTAATTTAAAGCTTAAGATATACACCCGTACATTTATAGTAATATGACCCGAAGTATGCTTGGAATTCAAGTACGGTGTCAAATTAGGTGCTAAGTGTAGTACAATTTCATAAAAACAAGTGTACAGCATGATACATGCTAATAATCGTGAGGGACACTTCTGATGGTCTAACAACTTAGGTGACAATAAATAGGCGAGTATATAAAGACGGACGATATTGATATGTGTGTAGTAAATAAGGTGGGAGTATGTGGCGGCTGATTAAACGTTCTCTAGATTCTAATGATTTAACACAGTGCAGATTCCATGAAGTCGCTTAATTTTCTGTCTGAATTTTACTGTCACAATCAAGTTCCACCAATACGGTCTATATTTTTATTGCATTGACATACACCACGATGGAAAATGGTTCTATGACCAAACAGGCTTAGAAAGGGTCTGAGAAACGGAACTAATAGCGCAAGCACGTGGATATTGTAGATGCGTACCTATCTATGTTTATTACCATTTTTAAAGTCTCCTCGTCTGAGTGGTCTGACCTTCAGTCCCTCAGGAGCATTTAATTCGAGATCAGCCAAGAGGGATTCGTCGTAAAGGTTGTCTACCATCGCTGGAAAACAAAAAAATGGGTTTTAGAGCAGGATGTGAACCCCAGGCTAGCTAGATGGCCAGTAAGTGATCCTACTCTTACGTTCGCGTTTGTGAATGTTGCGAAAAGGGTGCCAACAAACAGGCATGCGTGTAAATGGTTTGACCGAAACGTGAACCGATATTTCTACTTGCAATGTCTTTCCTCTTTTTTGGTCAACAGCCAACCAACATGTAAGCCGCGGACATGTTACCATAGAAAGAAGAAAGGTCGCTCCCGTTTAGAGAAGAGCTTTTGAAAGGTTCCAATTTCAGTGGAAACCTACGAAGTCGTAGTGTTACATTAGTGCAGCTAGCGGACAGACGTTTAATAGCAAATTGTGTGCAGCACCGCGCGAAGCGCTGGCTTTCGAGTCAAGCTAGTTGTCACCTGCCTGCGGCACTTTCTCTAGTTTTCACTTGAACCGCCGTACAATCTTACACAATTCTATACCTCACAATTACTGTGTAATAGATATACAATAGACCCGCTAAAAATATTTGCAAAAGGAATTCTTTAGACAATTTAATTGGGTGGGCGAGGGGGCACAAGTAGCTGATATTGTGTGGACACCAAGAGCTCTTTAAAATTGCCTTACCACTCGCATATATTTCTAAGATAGCTTTCGATGCCTGTCCCGTCTTACTATTTCGTCGACACGGTGCGGTCTTAATTTGTTTTAGAGAAATCGTTTAATGCAAACCTTTTGCGCTGTGTGAGCTATCGCCGGCGTTTACGCTATAACGTTTAGTATGAACTTACGAATATCTCTCATGTATTCACTGAGCAGTAACATGAAACACGGAATATCAACCCTCAAAAACGCGCCCGTGCTAAAGCACGCGCTATCATGAATTTGAACAAAAACGGATCAGCTGACTTGTGCAGAGGGTTTGCGGGCGCTAATACAGACCACCCTTTCGCCTCTCTCCCAGACGGCTGTTCCTGCTGAGAGCAGGTTCGATGCACGATACAGGCAAATCAGCGGGGTTGCCGCGCTATGGTTTTACGCCCGTATAAGGATGACAAAATTTAGTGCACAGGGAGATGAGGCATGTGCCATTGCAGATTCGTATGAAAAGTTTGGTCCTTCTTGACCCAACGTTTAGTAGTGGTACTAGAAGAAATAACAAGTCTAAACGGGTCGTTAGACTATGGCTAATAGCAGATTCTTAACGCGGCTGCTAGCGCCGCCACCATCAACAGCTTTACCTATAGTCCAGCAATTAATAGTCTGTCAATTACTCCCAGCTCCTTAACGCCGTACATGTGGAGTTAACATGTACATCACAAGCTAGAATAGAATGAAGGCTGCTTAATGATTTCGTACTGACCATGAAATATAGCCTGAACCATTGCGGAGTCACATATTGTTGACCTTCGCATGAACTTTGGCAACAGACCAACCAAAAGTGATCAATAATTTATGACCAGTCTTATTTTAATTTTATTTGGTTTTATTTAGGTTTGTAGGCTAATAACAAAACAATGGCCAGATAGTTGCATTAAAGGGAAAATGAAGGGTAAAAAAGAATGGTACCTTGAGCTCTTTAGGTAAATTACCATCAAGAGCGGCGTAGGGATATTGGGTGGGCGTTCTACGTTCTTATACATTCGTTTTTCAGTTAAAGATAGTCTTAATTTACAAATCATATGTGGGCCATTTTTAGTCGTTCAGTCTGTATGCTGCCTTGAGGCGAGGAAATTGCTTTGAATTTCGATCGACGCGGTATGAAACTCGTGCGAAAATAAAGAAATGTCAATCTCGGTACCCAAATAAGCAATGGTATCAGCTAATTATGATGGTTCTGAAAATATTTTAAGTAGTTTTTCTATCCCTTGAGCACAGACCTTTTGTAACTCAGGCGCGATAAGCACGTTTCTCAAATTTCGACAGAAATTTTTAACCTTAGAATGTTTCGCAAATCAGAGAGCTCATATATTAACATTATATTAGAAATTAATCGAAGGTGACATTGCAGTAGTTATAGGGATAACAATACAAAGGGATAAGGTTTTTATGTGCTTGATACGAGAAATTTCAAAGACGCTGGTGTTTTGCCGCTGCGTAAATTATTATTTCGGATTCTTATGAGCCAATTAAGCATATTGAGCTTCTCTTTTCTTACAATCTCCTACTTGACTTAGCTTAATAATGTGAATTTACAGTCTTCATTACAATGGACACCAATTTGCTATGGCTACAAATTTATCCTAAACCATCTATAAAAAGTTACGGCATTTATAGAAACATTGGCGCCATATTTCCGCCTAGTATAATAACTTTAATAGAATGATTATTCCTAATAATAATAATAATAATAATAATAATAATAATAATAATAATAATAATAGTAATAATAATAATAATAATAATAATAATAATATAACAGTACTTCCAATAATAATTACACTATATTTCATACACATTGCACTTCCTATGTATCGTATCTGCACTTAGTAAGCTACATTATCTGTAATCCTAATTTTTATAATACATTGATGTAGTGTCAAGAGTTGGGCAAACAAGTTGTAACTTTACATAGCACTAATTTTTTATCGGATTTCGTATAGTGGAAAATATCGCGTTAGAGGAATCTTTGGTCTCACTCTACTACATCAATGTTGAACGAATCTTTACCTAGTAACTCCACATCCATCTGCGCCAGGAATCCATGCTCCTTGTACGAGCCTAGCCAATTTCCAAAATTTAATCGTTTTTCAGATGGGTTTAGCTGCCATTATGCCTAAATCTATTTACATGCTTCGGGATGCACAAAATAACATAGTCTTTGATATATACGAGAAATATAGTCAGTATAGTTCTCATACTAAGAAGGTTTCAGGTTAGTGTCTTTATATGTCGTTCGAGGCTATTCTTTGATCACAGAATATCTGAGGCATTCCTTTTCCTTGTACAAGTGACGTAGCCCGTCTTGTAGTTTCTGCGTAATAGAGCCATAATTATGCATTATCTTGCATCGTTAGAATACTGTACCTAGAATATAAAAATGATATTCTATTGCAGTGGACGCCTTTATGGCCCTATGATGAAGGTGGTTATTTACAATTTACATAGCGTCCTCTTTTTGTCGTGAGTGCCACAAGTTCAAGCAACTAAAAATGTGCAAGTTGTTGTCAAAACTTCTTCTGAAGAGAAATACACACCATATGTGCACATATGAACCATTTTTTCAAATAATAAAGAGCAGCTATTATTATTATTAGGTGTTAGAAGCGGCTGGTATTAGTCGCACTTATAATGCACAGGGGATGCTACCTTTGAGCGAATGATTTACGGCGGCGTTATTAGGTTTGTTTTGGCCGTAGATTATAAACGACCAACAGATCGATGAAGCGCATAACTCAAAGCTAGTTTCGAAATAGGCGTAAATGTTTGTATAATTACTGTACTTATTACAACCATCCGACATTGAGCGAAGTGAGTGGCGGTGGAAATGTTCTTTTTTTGCCCGTATGAGTGTTACAAAAATTAGTAGTATCTAGACTAATGCAAGTGTTTTTCTTTTTTAAACAATTTGAACCTAAAATTATCATCAAACTATAATAGATTCGATTTGTCTATGTTCAAAATCATATTGACCTATCCATTATGAACGTTAAACAAGCGTTTCGCTTTATTTTATCCTGCCCACGTCTAGCTAGTCAAACCAGTTTATTTTATACAAATATATATACACATAAGTTCTGAAATGAGCTCACCTGTACCGTGTGACGGAGAAAATGTCTGGGCGCGGCTAGCACAATGGACGGGGCGGATAGATAATTATGATATCCGGATGATATCTTGTTATAGCAGCTCCTGCACTGAACGGTGCTATCCGTGATACATCTCATGGCGTGGTTTGCCTTACGGCAAAAGGCGTACCGTTGGCTGACCCGAAGCCCCGCTCTGCTTCTCCATTAGATTTTCCTATCGGCCAACAGCAAACAGGGTCTTTCCCCTCCCTCCGCTGCCCGCTCAAGAGCAATTTAACCGCTTGGTGGAAAGGGGAGCTACTGACAGAAAAACTCCTTATGACGGTAACAATAGCAGAATGTATACGGCAGAGAGGCCCACACTTCGATGCAGCTGGTTTGATTACGTATAAAGAGTCGAGGGCGCCCCGTCCAAGGTGGATCAGAAAATCTGTCAGATAAACTGCCGATAATGGAATAGAAAGTACTGGAAAATCGGGTTTATATACAAAGCGTTCAATCTTTGCTATGAAAACTTAACGTTATTCGTATGTACAGCATGCTCTGAACTGCGAGTTGCTACTATCTCCTAACTACACATATTTGTAAGCGGAAAGATTTGAACGAATCTCGAGTAACTTGATGTTTTGCAATAGGGTATAGTAGTTATATTACATAACTTTCAATTATCAATTATTGTGAATATATTTATTTATTGTTATTCTATTATTGTTTTTTAAACTTACTAAAAGATCACGAAAATTAAACTCATAGCAAGCTTTGACTAGACAGTTGCCTTTGTGTGTTTTATAACGCCAACGCTCGAGGCTTCCTTACTGACAACAAATATTACATCGATCATCTTGCCTTGCTTAACGATTTTTTCCGGTTGGCGTAAGCCTGCAGTATTAAATATTTCTCATACGGACCGTAATCTGTTTGCCCATTTAGTTTATTAATGTATTCAAACTTATCGCTTATGCAGGCCTTCGATCGTTATGATTTGGAGAACAGAACGCATTTAGCTTTCACTTGAGCTGGTTAGTCTGTTTGAAGCGGGATCCATGATTCAACGTCAATGCTCTAACACTCGGTAAATGTCGCATACACGGGGTCGGCTGAGGGAGCGCTCAGAAGTACGCTGGTTTATCAGTGATCGCTAGTAGCAAGATGGAACTAGCAAGATGGCTTTTGCGGCCCTATTCACACCGCAGGGGAATGTGAAAGATTTGACAGGTTTGCAGCGAGTGGACTTTCTCTTAATTTGGAGGCACTTTATCCTTTTTCAAAGAGATATCAAGTGGCTCGATTTAGTCCACGAGTAGGTTTTGGCGTATGGCGTAGTTCTTGGGCGCTGACGTAGAAATCGCGATCGCTGTGGAACTTAAAATAGTTTGCCATATTCCAACTATATGACGTAAATGACAAGATTTCATATAGATAACTGCGTTTTATTTAGATCAGTTTGAGTCAGCTGACCTTTCTTTTAATCAATGCGGCTTCAACTTGCCACGAGCGCTTAAAGTATTCTATTTAATTTCACTTCGACGATGAAAAGCAAATCAAGTTTTGCAATAATAGTTCTATCAAGGCAAACTCTACAACATCGGATGGAACAATCCATTTAATTTGTTTCACAAATAACTGGGAGGCCACAATTTCAGTTTCTTTCTGTTCAACTAATAATATGTGTACCTTATGTACCCTTTAAATTGATCGCTTCTGTGGTACCCGTGTAGAATAAGAGTATGCAGGTGAATAAGCCCATCAAACAGATCTCTTAAATATCTTGTTCGAACACTGTTGATACTGTGTTCGCTTCACGGTGTACGTCGAGTATCCTAAGTGCACAAAGCTAGATCACCAACGGCCAGCTGGATTTAAACTGGTAAACGCCACCAGCTTTACCAGTTATCTATTCAGTTACTCAGCCCATGACTGCGACTAGTAGAAAAATCGATAAACAGGCAAATCTGTACCTTGCACAAAATTGAGTTGTGCTTATCTATGATCCTGAGAGCGTGTTCGGTATGCTAAGAAGGCGGAACTGTTCTCCATTACTTACAGAACAATCTCCCATGTACTGTGATGCTTTCACATCTTGTTATGGGAATCTATCTGACACTCGTTGTGACACAATTCGAGGCTCACGTTAGACAAAATTCAGCGTTCTACTGTATGCGCAGTTTCTGTTGTGTAATCCACTCGCCTTATCAATAAAATACATATATTTCTGGTATGACTCATACTGAATATGATAGAAAGATTATTCATTTCTTATAATTGGATGATAGAGTTAGAGTATTCACTTTCTAAGATAGAAATCGATGAAAAATGTTCAGCCAGAGATACAGCTCGCAACAGTCAAAGGACGAAAACCAGTTGGTGTAAGGCTTTCTATATAACCAATGCGGTCTGTACATGAAAAAATCTCACATGTTCACTCTGACGGCAATATTAAAACAGACTATTGTTTTTTTAGTTAAAAAATTACGAACATCTTTGTTTTACAGTCTTTAGACTAGAATTACGCATTTTTTTAGTCCAATTTGAATGTTGTTGTGCTATTATAAATAATAGGGTTAATTCTTCATGAATTTTTGAATGAGTGAGAACTTTGCAAGATCCTAGTGTACTTAGATACAAAACAAATTAAGTATATTAGCTAGTGGTTGACGCTAGACTGTAGCACTTTCATTCAGTACAATGTTTTAATACTGTTTTGAATGCAAATTCTAGTGAGCGATTTGCATGCAGAGGTCTCCTATAGACGGTTTGTCATACAGTTTTTTGTTGGTGGAATATAGGGGTGACCGTTTCTTGCAAGAGTGACGCAATATTTTGATAACCTATGTACAGGCGTTATATGGATGAGAGACATAATAAACATGCCCGAGCACGACGGTTAAAGTTAATCATTACATTTTTGCAACACTATCTTGCGTGAGATCGAGACCTGCCGTGATCTATCTAATATGCATATAAGTGCACAGGCCTCAGAACGACATTTGCACAGTTTTTAAAATTGTGCTGAATGTAGGTTTTATACTAGTTGCAGCCGAGAACGAATTATTTGTCAGCGCGATGCAGGTTAACTGTTTGATGTTTTTGATTTTGTAGCTATTTTGTGTGTAGCTAAAATTTACTCCGAAGGACCTAATAATTTGTTTTTAAGGCTGACCATCAGCCAACATTTAACGTCCACGGTAGCAGTTTTTGCATTACTTCGTAAG
>MNPL01023021.1:29609-53974 GCA_002081605.1 Tropilaelaps mercedesae
TACTCCGAAGGACCTGCTCGAAATTTTATACTTAAGAAAAAAGTTAATTTCATGCTTTCAATTTTATGGGCATATCTTCCCACTGAACGGGTAACGTTATATGCACAACTGTAGTAAACGTTTCTGCAGGAAGCTAACTTTTTGTACCCGCTTATCTAGATGACTTCGCCTGCCTCGTAGAAGTATGTATCTCAAGCAGCCTGCCTTTTTAAGCCACATAATAAACAAAAGTCGCTTATTCTCTTAATGGTCCAGCTTGTGTAGCTATGGGCATGGCCGCTAATATGCACCAATTTGCTCCCTGTTGCAAGAGATGATTACAATATACAAGTGAAAGGATGGCATATTTCCTCACTCGCTTTGTCTGTTTTCTCTGAATTATCAGGTTATCAAGGAGTTCGACTTGACGCACTAGCATATTCACAACCAAGTCAACAAAAAGTGCTTTGCGTGGAAAATTCCTACAGGAACTACCCCTTAATGTCCGATTCCCATGTCATAGCGAAACAGCTTTGAGGCTATAAAGTATGAGAAGTAACTTGAAATAGGCCACTATACAACTCTTGGCTTCTCCGCTAAAAGTTTCCATTTGAGTGCTTCAGTTATTTAGGAAGAATACGTCTTTCAGATTGTGGAAGAAAGCAAGCTGCTCAAAACAACAGCTCGCTGAATCACAGAATGAGAAGGCAATCGGCAGCAAGATTCGACCTGTTCTGCAACACTTTAAATGGTTCACATACGGCTACAAAGCGCTTTACTGGCGGCTGTGCTATCCAGCTAACCCAGCTGAAAAGCCAACTTCTTTAGAGCTGACCCGGAGCCGCTATTTCCGCCGTTGCACATTTACATTTATGGGACCCGTCTTTTCTTATCAAGATGGAGACACGTTTATACACGCCCTGGCTTCGTGGCAAGATATTTGCTAAGCTATTGTGGGCTGCACCAATAAAACTTACGTCGTACTAATCTTCCGGGTCTGCCAAGACACATGCTATTCATTTTCCCGGAATCTTTCTTACAAAGGGATGCGAAAGCTATATCGGAGATGTTAAATATCAATGGTCAGCCGTGAAATAGCTGAATAGCTAGCTCATATATCTTAGACTGACGCATTGTTCTCTCCATTTCTTACATTCTGGTGAAGTGGATTTACTTATTTTTACAAAAAAAAAGTTCAGCAACGCAAGTAGCCCCAGTAGATAGCCCCCAGCATCTTATTATTTTGTGTCCTTACCAGCCGACCTCTCAGCTTAAAGAAGTTACTACCATTAGGCTACTATCAATAAACGAATTTCAATAACTTGAGGTCTGAAGTGCGTTTCCTGACCGAATGAGCGGGCGGGCAAGTGAGGCATGTTACCCGTCCGGAGCGGCAAGCCATCAATGTGGCGTAGGTCTGTAGCGTAGGCGTATCCTCAACATGAGTTTCACAATTCAGGAAAATACAAATTTTTGTCCTATTTTGGCCTATCACGTTTCGCAAGCGGTTTATCTGTTTACAGGATTTTATATTTCTGTGAAGGCGACGCAGTATTTTCGTGGCCTAAGTGCAGGTGCTACATGTGTAAAAGGTAGAACGGACTCGCACGAACTTTTCAAATCGAAATACTCTAAGCACTGAACAAAATGTTATTTGTTTACAAATGTTTATTCTTATGGCATACACATTGAGTGTTTTCGTGTTCTGTATTCTAATTAATGATAAAAGCTGGTACATCATCCCCGTAAAAAATAAGTCGAAAAGATTTTATTAAATAAGATCTACTTGTTGTATAAGCGTGTTATAACACTATTTCAGCGTGGCAGTTGCGACGTGCTTGAAAACTGGGTCGTAAACTTTTCTGTTGAGAATATTTCCGCATTTTCTGCACAATTCTCGAAAGAATCGATTTGAGTATCCCGCTTTTGAAAGGGACCAGAGGCGGACCGGTTCGCAGCGTCATTGATGATGATTTCCTCAGTGACGAAATCACTCAGTTAACACGAATAAAAAATTGAATAACGTCATTAATTCATAATTGACAACGATATTAATTCAAAATTGAGGTTCTGTGAAAAACAATTGCTGTAGTCTTCAATCAATTTGCGGCACAATACATTTTTTTTAATTAGGTATTGAGCGTTCGGTATCAAATATTTAATTCATTAGTACGCCTTGATCGTGTCTAAGCGGCGTTCTTTAGGCTCCTCCCATGGATCAATATTATTTTGTACTTTTATGTTGGGCAATAAAACTTCTCATCAAGCATTCGGCATAAATTATACGCCTATGGTCTAAAGCTCTATAGATCGTTCAGCTAGCTGTGGATCTTCTTGTACTAGGCTCAATATGGTATACGAAAAACGACATGATCAGAAAATGGCCGCCGTGTGCTCTAAAGATGAACATCTATTAAACCCGTCACGTGTTGTCAGTGAATGAATGTCGATGAGTAGGCCCAAAAATAGCCGTAAGGTCATTAACATAATTGCACTCACTGTGTATTAATGTTCTTTATTGAAAATAGCGCTCATTAAAGTACTCATGGGTGCCAGTGATGTAGTGGACGCCAGAAGTAAGCTAGTAAAATTTTTGACCGGAGTACACATTCTGAATAGCGCACTGGCATACAATGTGAATAAAATCACATGTCATTTATAAGTCATGCTTGTTATACCAGTCCAGGCATTGGTAACGCCGTATTATAAGGGCTTTACCTTTCGAATACTTAAAGTGCTCAAAGCAATGCGAGAGAGTTCCGAGGTTAAAACGTAGGGTAGGGTTCTTAAATTCGCCGTACACAACAAATGCGTGGCGTCTAGTCTGAAGCAATCGGATCCTATTTCAGAAATGTCCTCTCTGTCCAGCAAACACTTACGAACATAAAAACAATACTTGAGAGTTCATTAAGGGAGCTTGCCCTTATTTATGCTACATCATAATTGAACATTGAGTATGGCGCATGGATATGCTTGAACACTAAAAAAGGAACCCGATGAAATTTCATTTGATAAATAAATGCATAAAATCATTCTAAAAATGCTTGTTTTTTACAAAACACCTTAACACACACTTTGGTTTTAATGTCACTTTGTCGCACACGCTGGTTGCAATATCATATTTGGCAAAAAAAAACTATTGAAATATTAATAAAATTAATTCTAACGAAGACTGATTATTCCAAACAAATCTTGATCGCATCAGCTTAATAACTGAAAAACTATTGGCCTCAAGGTTCCCCTGATAATTCAAATTAGTGTAACATTTTCGTCCACCGTTTAATTAATAGATAAACTCTAGTAGGCCTAGTGTATTAATTTATCCTTATCTCACTGGCGCTAGGCAGCAACGGATACACGAGACCGGTGCCATCCACTAATTATGGTTGGTCGAATCATCATGACTGGTGTAACAGGCCGAGGAAATATCTCATTATACCAGCTTGAAAGAACAAAAGTGAACAACTGCGAGTACCAGCAGCTCCTGCATACTGATATACGTGATAAAAAATATACTTCTAACGATATTATGCAGCCCATACAAAATAATCTATATCAACAATCAATGCGTACAAACAACAGCACTCTTCACTAACCTAGATCAAGTGTCTGGCTATTCATTATTCAAACTGCTCTTTATCTAATCTTTATTTTTTGCCATTTGATTAATGTCTACTTCGACCTTCTCTAAAAGCATTCCAGCAAAACAGTATCTTTCAAAAAATCTTATTTCTGAACAAATATAATGCTATTTATTACTTGAGTGTAATTGCGACGTATTGGTCATGCTGAACTTATTGCTGAACGCAATGTAATTAAATGCCAGCAAAAGCGAAATTCAATAGGGCTATGTATCAGAAATTGATAAGTGAACCCAAAAATTATTTGTTGACATATTTTGGTATTCGACCCGAACCTAAATGTAAGAGAATCAAGATTGGGCAAGCAACAACTATATTCACTATTACTTACATGTCACACAGAAAAATGCAAAATTAAAGTCGCCTCAATATTTTTTCTTTTGGCAAAGGAATTTTTCAAATGTTCGGTCATATATGAATAGCTATTACTCTGTTCTACTTTGAACGTACATGTGAAGAAAATAAATGTGAACACCTTGAGACGTGACTCCTACATTACCATGAAAGAAACAGATAGAACTCATATTTATCCTTTGCATAGTAATAGTACTTTGGGGTGCTAACTTAGCTTTTTTGCTTGGTCATGACCGCCCGAAATGCCCACTAAGGCATTGAACTGAGAATATGTGGTTTATGAAACATTGAAGACAATGTCGCTTGTATGTATTGCGCTGTATCCAAAGGAAGTCGTGATTTTATATGAATAGACGCGCATTGCAAGATGCTACTTCCGTGCGCTTTAGTACTGCGTCATGCTAGTTATGATCATAAAGTGCTTTCCTTGTTAATATATTCAGTCCTTGAAATATATTTATCCGTGTCCTTCCCTTTGTAAACGGATAGATACAAATACATTCATATCGTGGAAGGTTTGTTTTTAGCTTTGCGCAGCGTATATAGCAGCTTCTATAATGCAATCATACGCAAGCGCAATTTATTGTCGATTTGCAAGTGCTGATCTGATACAACGTCTCGTATAAGGCGTTTTGCATTATATCAAAGGTTTAGGTTGAAGTTCTAAATGTTGTCTCCCTTCCATTGCCAGTCGCGTGAGAGTACGCTGAATATAATACTGACCGTGCGTGGCTCAAGTTTGGGCTATAACGTCTCTTTTTAGATAAAATTACACCACAAGTTTGCAAGACCAGCGTTTGATACCGTTTTATGGCCCTTACGAACAAGTAACGTCGGCGCACATTTTACTGTTGAATCCGAGTATGTCACCGACTAAAAACCAGCCTGATCTTATGACCCGAAATTTGCGCCATGAATCGCTGGAGGTTGAGGACGGGAATGTAGCCATTATTTGCACCTGCTGGTGCACCCTGTGGGCGTCCGCGACCCCAGGGGCAGACTTTAAGAGTTGAAACAAAAAAGGTACTACATCGTACATAACTTTGTCTGACGTTTCGTAGGCCATCGAACGCATACACGAAGATACATGTGATGCGAGATATATGTCTAAGGTACTAATTATGATCGGTGCTTACAGAGCTTCGATTTGGACGGTGAGGATATGCATGCAGGTAAATTCTTTAGAGTTTAAAAAATTTGCGGAAGAGTGACATAATTGGTTTATATTAGCATCTGTCTATTACTTGGATTAACAGCCTTCTATCGCTGATATTTTTCTTTCAATCACATTTGTTCAAGAATTTAAAAACTGAGTGATGCATGGCCAGATTCTTTTTGCATGTTTCAGCCTTGGTTTAGTGCATCGCTGGCGTTTATTTTTTACTAGGCTAAATTATCAAATCAAAAATGATGCATTGATGGCTTAGGTCCTCCCAAATGGACTCTACTTTATAGAATAGGCGGTGGACCGCTGAGATGGGCAAGAAGTAAGGACTTCTGACCGTTGTCACTGCAAGCGGGGTTTTTAGGCACTTTCCAGCAATGATAGGCAGGCCTTTTATCAGGACCAAAAACAGCAACGGGCTACTGCCCTTTGAGTCACTACGGTTGTTTGAACGAAAAGGGCTCCCTAAGGCCATCGTTGCTTTTAAGCTGATTGTCCTGTTGGATAGCCACTGGCAGATTTAGGATATTTTAAAACCTTCACCTGAGCCAAAATCCCAGCGAGGTGATCCGCAAGCAGAGGAAAAGACTGCCTTGAAATCTACAAACATTGTGAATAACCGTTCACGAGGGCTTTTGCCGAGGCCCGCTTGATGCCATTCAGCACTTGCGAGTATGCTGTCGTAGAAGAGCGGTAACGGTTGTTCCCAGTAACGGTTGTTCCCAGGAATTGCTTTAGTGGATCAAAAAATCAATTTAAAAGGAAGGCGTTCCGCTTTCTGTAGAAACAGGATTTCTTGCTGCTTGATGTACCTCTACATCTGAACAGTGTAGACTTCCCGACAAGTAGTCTTGAGATACTCTGCAAGGAATTTCTTCATCGCGTGTGTAATTACTAAACCTACGTTGTTAGCGGTGTCCTGTGAGTGACCTATGATGTTAGCGAGTGTCAGTTACGGTGTTAAGTGGAATTTGGGAACACGAATGGAGGAGTATCGACGAGATGCTGCACGTAACTTTCGACGTTAACGTACAGGGAAATGGTGAGCACCTCATGTGCACAAGCGAGGGAGATCGCTGCAATGAAAAGTTGTAAACGCGGTTTGCTTCTCATGCTAAGAGGGACCAAGAAACTCAAAACGAGTTTCACAGCAACTGACAAATGCGCTTTGCAGCAATTGTACTTTGCGACAATCAGGTTCACTAGCGGCGTTTGACGGGCTTGTCGTCAGCACACGACTTGTTGCAACGCTAATTCCGCTAAAACGTTTAGACGTGTCAAATAGACTGATCAGACAGATTGAATAAATCCCCACAATGTTGTGCAATGTTTTTATTTTTTCTGCAAACGGTTAACATTTTATTTCATTTGGTTAAGGGTTTTTATTTGGGGGACAACTTGAAGCAAACTCGAAACGGATGCTCTGCTCAAATTACACTTAAATGTAACCTGGCTTTCGACTCTTTTTGTAAACGGCATAGGTAAAACAGCCTTCAAAATACGTATCACCTCTCAAGAAATACCGGCGATGTGTTTACAAGATACATTCAGCATATGGCTTCAATAGGAGCTTGACATAATACCTTTAAACAATTTTATACCATAAGATTAACCATCACATTGACGAAGGCAGCACCAACGCAAACTAAACAACAGTGCTTCGAGCGCGTCGTTGGTCCAGACATTGCAACAGCCTCAAGTGCACTGTCAAAATCGACTCGTTTTCAAAATCGTGGAGTGCTACAACAACGCCGTAATAGTCAAAGGACTATCCGCTGGCTCAAGAATACCAGTTTTATGTTGAACACTGAAATGGCAGCTATGTTATCTTCAGTAAAATAAATATACGGCATAACAAAAAAGTCAAAACAGTTCAGCGCTAGGCAAATTCATCTCGTTGATGAAGCGCCGACTAAGATAAAATCATGCATTTATACATTCAAAAAGGGTCTCACAACGTACTATTTTGCACGCATTTTAAGACTGGTTCTAAAATTGTTAGATACACTCTTGGAGACTAGCATGATACGTTCAGTAGGAGTACGAATAGGTGTCATGTGAACTTTATGAGTCCTATCACAACATCGAACTCTTCGAGTACCTATTCGTCGATATTTGAACCACCTTTTTCTAACATATCCAAAAATAAAGAGATTGTAGTCAAGATAAACCATTTGTAGGCTGAAGTTAAATCCTTATATACATTTAAAATATCCTGTAAAACTAGATAACGATTAGTTGCAATCAATTGAAAACTGCATTAAAACAATGACGCAGTGCATCCATCTGGAATACATTTTTTAGGTGCACACGCATGGTTCGTCTTCTCTTTCTCGAGATAATTGAGCGATCGATCAACTATTAAGGATAATTCATGCGATGAAGTTGTTGTGAATCTGGGCTTCGTATCCAAATCAGTAAGCACTTGAGTTCACTAGTAGTGGTAGCGTTCTAAAATTTCTAAAAAGAAAACGTTCTAAAAAACAGTAACCTTGATACGGCTGATAATATTGCTGTTTCTCTTATTGTGGTTGAGAATGCGGCTGAAAGTCCCATCGATAATCTTGACATTGCAGAAAATGCTCGTACACCTATTTCGTAACAGAAGCTAACAAAACCGAAGATGCTTTCACAATAACTAGCAATGGAACATCCGAGGGGTCGTTAGTTTCAGAGTGATCGTCGGTGATAGGCGCTCAATTAAACAGCGTGCTGCTTGTTGTGCTCCTTCTTATTCTGCCCTTTCTTCTCTGCCGGTTAGGTAAAGCACTGTACAGCGCGTAATCGCTGCATCAACGTCAGCGATGATGACTAATACGATGATGGCTACATCATCAGCACACATTACTTTCATCCACCAGAGGCATCAGTGATCACTTCCGATACCCGAAGGATGGTTTTGATTGCCCCTGTTGACGTTGGATCGCCTTCTTGTTGCTCTTCAGACTGCGGCTGCTGTGTTGTTGTACTGTTCGAAGCGTAAGTTGTATGTGTGTATGAGTTGGCGTGTGCGTGTGTTGCTGTACGTTTGGAGGCATAGTGGTGCACAAATGATTACTCGGACGCATGGGCTCTTTAGTGGGTTCAGTCGACGATTCAATTGATGAACCAACGTAAAACCAACGTAGATGAGCGTACAGCGCGCGGGCGAGAAGTACAGTAGAGGAGAAAGTGAGAACGAAAAACTAAAGGTTTCAAGATGAGCTTAAACAGCGAAAACCATCAATCCAACAGCGAGAACAAGCACCGGGCTACGTAGCGTTGTATCGGCAAGCGGTCAGTCGGTTTGCTAGATCTTCAATATGCCTTATGGTCATAGCGTACTGTGTGCATATTACCATATGGTTATATGTGCACGTCGTGCTAGTAATATCTACGTCGCATCGGAGTGGCCGTTGACGGCGTGATCAGCTTTACATTGGGTCTTCTTTCGCCAGAGACGTATCACTGCTGCTGCTGGTGTTGCTTTTGCTGGGCGCATCTATTCCTGCTGGGGTCGAAAGGTCGCGAGGGTTGTGTTATTTTTGGACAACAGGGTGGTCAGAGGGCCGGTCAGCAGCATTTGGCATAATGATGATCTTGATATTGTTGATGCTGCCACCATCGTCATCGTTACTTTCGACCATTTTTTCTTTCCTCGTCGTCTAGCTTCTCTGCCATTTTTGCTACTGCTTACCATCGGGCAAATCGCTAACTTTCACTAGTGGAAGTAGACAAATTCCAGTTCAGCGTGGATCTTTGGCTTCCACGGTGGCCTACGGCCGACACGCGGCGCCTGGGCCATCACGCCAGGAAAACCAAGCCATGAGTGAAAACAACAACTGAGATAGACCGATCGACTTTGAAAAAATGTTTTATTTGTTGCTTTGAACTACACATATCTAACTTCAAAATATGTAAGCCGTATATCAGCGCCGAATCTATTGAACTCATGCGTGAACCAACAGGTATAATGTAGGTCATCATAACCATGTCTTTTATTAGCATTGTTTTTAGGAAGACGGTATAACGATTTATGCATAATGTACTTCAAAGTCTAGAATTATAGCATTAGAACGAACTTTAGGATGGATCGAAAAAAAAGCGATGTACCTTAAGCTGAACTCGTTGATATAACTTAGGCTGAAACAGAATATTCACGATAATCTAATAAAAATGTATCGATGTATGCATCAATGATTCTAAATGAACATTCTAGTTTTTTCACCAGAGTCATTTTTATCTCGCTATATGCTACTTTATAACGGTGTGAAGAGTTATCGTGTTTACCTTCGTTGTTTTAGTTGGCCCATAAGTGTTTTAGTTGATCGTATAAGTGTCGCTATTATTACAAAACGAACTAAGCTGCAATTGCAAACCTTCGTTACTATTGAAAGGTATGACGACCTTGTCACACTTTACAATCGTAATTCTTCTCCTGACACTTATGACAAGGCAATGCTGCTGTGAGTCTTAACGAACTTTATAACCTGAACAATTGGGATTTGGAAATTGCAACGTTAAGTTCAAGTATAACGATTTGTTCCACAAATGCGGCTGCCAGTGAGATTCGTAATTTTAGGCCGAGCAGAACAAAATATTTTTAGGGCTAGTTATCAACTAAGATTTAATGGTAGCGCTTTTTGCATTACTTCGTAGGACGGATACCATAAATGTAAATCTGCAATGGCGGGGATCGAACGAGTGCACCTACGTGTTTTCTCCGGCGGCAAGACGCACGCGAATGCACCCTAAGCCGCCAAGCTCGACAGGCCGAGGAGGGCAAGAGCGAATCAAAGAACAACGTTTTTCAGGCTCGGTATTTTACTTATCTTTCATCGTCCTTTAAATGAGGGTGCCAACTACATGATGCACGATGCACCGCCCTGTCCCCTGCTCTAATTCCTTCTAACCCCAAGAAAATGTTAGCTTCAGCAAAATTTTAGATTAGTGCCAAAGTTTAAAAATATTATGAAACTCTGTTCCAAGGATCGTTCTAACCTCCGCAACCGAACCTTGTTCTTGCTAAACAATTTTTAACCTTTGGAAGCAGAACCATTTGGCAGGAGGCGAAGTCGAGCCACTGGAGGGACTGAGATGAAACAATGGTCGACCCGTCTTGCAAAAAACTTATTATTAGAACTGATGCATGCGCAAGTGAGAAGTGTGTCAATTTTCCAAAGCCCTTGTTTTTTTTGTCAGTATTTTTTCAACTTGCTAATAATGCTTCTGAGTGCTTCTTCATAGATCTGTAGAGAGCAAAGTCATGCTCAAATTAAGAATGCTGAAAACTTTATTATCATCTTTTGTCTACAGTATTTAGAACATTGCTTTTATTTTAATTGTCTTTTTTCTTACATATCTTTCTTTGGTGATACCTATTTTGAATCATATTGCAATCCGGGTTGCTAATAAAATCCAAAGCGGTTAAACAGGTTTAATATTTGTATCCTCTCTGTGTACTGCATATTGCATGGCCAACGACGATGATGACCGGAAATTGGAGCGAAGCCATGTTTAGCCGCGTAAGCGTGACTGCGTAGGCCTTCGGATATAAAGTTAATTTTACTACAGCACCAATTTAATAACCACTAGGAGATAGTAATAGCCCCTATTTACTAATAACTCCTGGCAGATTTATTGTTGGCCGTGAGATTTTTGCTCTATTCTTTGTCGACCTCCCCGTAAAATTCTTGGGTGACTATACAGCTCATTTTCTCGTGGTGGTTTAAGAGCTTTTCGGCCGGGTTGGCGCAAATTTAGCATAGGTCACATAATTCCATATACGTCAATATATTAGTTTGGCCGTTGATGCTGGATTGATTGAAGTTATGACTAACGCTTTCATCTTCTTCCGCTGCAACTGGAGAAATTGTTCCGCACACTAAAGTTGACGCACGTTGAAGGGGGTATAAAAGTATTCATGCGCTAAATCAAGTATCCGTTTTGCAATAGCACCGAACTAGTAAATGGCCAGCCTCGAAAGTCTCATTAGTTTAGTCAATCCATTCATTCATGGTTGTATTTGTCTATTTCTACGTGATAGCGATGTTATAGTCGTAATTAGCCTTCTCAACATGGAGTCGTATGACTCACTAATGTGTTGAACTATCTTGATGAAATCGTAAAGCCTGCAAAATTTGAAAGCCACACCTCATCCGTTCCGGCTAACGATCATCTACGCAGAGCTAATGCGATTGTAAAAAACGATTACAGCGACGCGTTATTATCCGGTCATGGTTATACGATCAGTCTCATCAGTTTCATTGCGAATCGTTGGAAACAAATCAGATTTACTATATTACAACGTTTAATGGTGGTCTCAGAACCAATAGTTCCTAAGAAACGAAATAAAATTGTAACACTCATTTCAACCGCACTTAAGAGCAACTTTTCTTACCCGAAAGTTGCAAGTACACAATTGAGCATAGTAAGAACTTTAGCTAGGGGGCTTATATGAGTACAAGTTTTGGGTTGTTCTCAAAAGTAAAATCTCTAGTCCTACAAGATTCAAACATCAAAATGTGAACAAAGCTTAGCGAATATGTGAATCTAAAGACAAGTGTACATTCTTCGATGATATTCAACACTTACATCGCGTCTTCTCAGTGTACTTGTTACTAAACTTACGTCTCGGCTTTCCACAGATCTTTACCCGAACGATACCATGCAGCATCCGCATTTGCACCGCGAATAACTACAGTTTCAAAGCTGAGAGGAATACGTCGATGATGTGCGTCCATTTTGCAACATCGTACATATAAGGCAGCTCGACCTCTTATTTTTTAAAGAATGACAAGCAAGTTGGCCAACAAAATGAAAGGCCATCACCAAATAGTGAAATTGGTAAATCGCTATCAAACACACGAAACGATGTACGTTTCTATGATGCCGTTTCTCCCGTCAGGTTGTTAGACTGCAACCATGCAAACACACGCCCACAGTAGTGGCCAATGTGAATCACCCGAAAATAAAACGGGAAGAGTCTTCTTCTTCTGCGCGCCCTTCGTTGACTTGTCAGACAACCAAGCAACCAAGCATTTGCTTGGCAGTGACAGTTTCCTCAGTGTGACTGGTAAGTATGAGCACTTCCTTGAGGCTTCATCTGCGCCATCAATTGTCGCTCTTCGTGACTCGTTGACATTCGCTTGGTGTGATTTCCCCTTTATAGGAAGGGTTGTTCTTTCACTAACAATAACAGGATCAGGATTGCTGGCGTGTGTGACTTTCACGGTTGTTTCAGACAGCCGCTGCAAGCTGCCTGTCCGGCTGGACGGTGTTTAAACAGGGTCATCATTAGAGTTGTTGGCTGCGGCGATCGTGGTTGTAGGGTTTGTCGAATTGTCGTAATTTTGCCATATATTCCGCTTATTACCGGCTTGGGTCTGTAGATTCCTGCCGCTTATGTTACTTGGCCATGTTATTTTGTCGGTTAGCGGAAATGAGCTATTCTAGAAGCGGGGTGGATATGCGGTACTGCTCAGTGGAATCTTCGCACGATTGGACATGATGCCACTGCCCTCGCGCTGTTGTGAGCTCTACTCTAATCAAC
The DNA here is from genome assembly GCA_002081605.1 of Tropilaelaps mercedesae. Lineage (NCBI taxonomy): Eukaryota > Metazoa > Arthropoda > Arachnida > Mesostigmata > Laelapidae > Tropilaelaps > Tropilaelaps mercedesae. The sequence goes on from MNPL01023021.1 coordinate 42,280, forward strand.
CAGTCAAGAATTGTCGACTATTGCGTTGGTTTGCAATTGGTATTAAATGATGGCTACTGACGGAAGCGCTTTGATGCACAATTTTCTCGGGAAGAAAGATACGGAGATATCACAAAGGTGTCAGACATTTTGTACTGACGTTGATGTGCTTCACTGTTAGATTGAACGATCTTGTGATTAGCAGGGCCGAACAAATGCCAAGCAAGAGCATTATTGAGCAGAGAGAACTAATTCGCTTTCGAAGCGGAAAGAACTTCAAAAGTCATATTCTATGTAATTTTATTTCTACCCACAATTATTGGACCATAAAATGCGTAAAATTGGGAGAACGTGTTTCTATATATCAGGTGCTGTTGAATCATGGGACGTTTATTGAAAAGGGCTTGTGCCAAATGCAGAAGAAGGGCAAGCGCTACACCAATTGACCACAATATATTCCCCTCCCGTTGTTTTTCACAATCTTATATTGTCAACAAGTTGTATGGCCAGCTATGACAAAAATTCCGAAGTCAAACGGGTATGAGAAAAGAACTTTTATAAACAACAGCCAAATGCCTAGCTTATTATATTAACGTCTATTTTATATACAAACAACCTTGACTTTCATTTTTTTATTGGTATTGCATACATGTTGAGCAAAATTAAAATAACGGTATATTATTACTATGATCCCACGTCCCACTGAGTTTCACTCATCTGGAAAATTTAGGCCCTCTGAATAACGATCGACTTTGGTGAAGTCACGCTTGTGTGATGATTACGATATACTGATGATTACGCCGTGACGACCCCCTCTTTCAACCGGTCAAATATTGAGTGTTACTGTCTGTTTGAATTGAACCAACCTCCATTTAACTCGGCGCTTATCAGTGTATGGGTGTTGGCAACTATAATCGTTTGTCCTGTGGCTAAAACACTGTCCCGTGCAACAAAGCTATTCTATTTGCGAGCGCGTCAACGATGGGTGTCAAGATACACTGGCACAAACGGACTTAGCCATGCCGTAGACGTTTTCAGTTTCAATTGCGTTGTAATGCATGCAGTTGAACTGGCTTATATTAAGCTAGACCTTACGTAATCACATCGAATGAAACTCGATAGTTTCTATCCCATCGATTAAACCGTGACGATCGCCGAGAATAAATATAGACCTCAACTAATTGTTGCTAAATTATGAGCACGTTTTGATTAGTGCTACGCATATTTCACCAACTGGTCAAGTTTCGTTGATATTTTTGGTAATTTAGATAATTGGCCTGATGAACATCCATTCAATAGGGTTTGCATAGCTTTTAGGGGGAATAGTGCTTAATGTGCCTCTATATTACTTAACACATTGAAAAGAATGGTTAGCTTAAATTGGTGATAACGATTAACGAGTTGTCATTTTATATGGACGCAATATCTTTTCATTTAGCTAACTAGGGCAAGTGCTTTACCTAGAACGATATCTACGGCATTCATGCCACAAAATGCTTTTATCATGAAAATACATGTGAATATTCCTTTTCGCTGGATTAATGCTACAAATGTTTACATACTTCTTAACGTCTTCGAGTATAAGTTCAACAACCGGTAGTGCAGAACTGTTAGTAATAGAAAATCTCAACACAACTGCAATGAACCGCGCGGCTGATGGAAACCAATGCAACATATTAACTACAGTATGCTGAAAGTCACCATCCCCCGATAATTGTAGCAGTGATACCAAAGAAGGACCGGTACCCCCATAAATTTACTGTAGGCAAGCGGTCAGAAAGATTGTCAACTTTTTGAAATTTCAATTACTGGGTTATCTGGCTAACTGTGGCGATTTGTACAGTGCGATAGAGGGCGAGGTTAGTCTCATTAAAGATGTCATGCTTCTCTGTACAGTATACAGCATATTTTAATGGCAAGATTATTAATCTAGCTAGCTCGACGTAAAGGCTGTATTGAGACTATTTGACTGCAAAGATAGCGTGTGTCTAGAGATATCTTTCTATGGTACTGTGAAAATACTTGAAGCTGCTGTAATGTATATTGTTGTTGCTTCATTAAGCGTTGAACGGGTCTTATCTAAAGGTGGTTTTGGTTCTTCCTACTTAGCATTAAATACATAATGCAAAATTATATAGTACAACAGGATGGATCTGAAGAAATTGATTCCGTAAACTTTCAAGTGGAACCGCTAAGTTAGACAGTACTGCCTAAGTAATGCAGGTCTCTGATTATAGGACTCCATGAAAGTATCTGATCTCTTTCAAGCTCTGGGGCATTCATGCATCTGCACTCTGAGGACGAATTCGAAGTGTTTAGCTGATTTTGTTCAACTCAATTCCGTTTGATTAAATTAGTTATTACGGCTTTTTTTGCCTACATTAGTGGGTGTATTGCCTTTCATTTTGTGGAAACACAATTTAGTACAAGACTTGCACCGTCCCTTTTCTTGTGCTGTTAAGTTTTTTTGATCAGATATATCCATAATAACCAGCAGAGCTCCATTACCTCGTGAGATCTGCAACTTTATCTGCTGTAGGCATAATTCTAATGACTTAATTAATTAGTAGTGTCCAAGCGATGCCTTATAATCCAAAAAATGTCTTCTATCTACCTCATCATATTACTAATATGTAAACCACATGGAAACGGTTTCTGCGCAAGTCAATCAGTTTAGTTTCGCATTTTGTCGGAGAGCGACTATCTGTTCTGTGCCATTTTGGCACAAGTAAACAAACTTCAATTTCGAAGACGAGGTTTTGCTATTGTCACTTTACTCGCGAAGCGCATTTCAAATTGCCCCTCCCTTAGTGCTGAAAAGCGATGTGTTTCTATAATAGCGCTAATGAGAGTTTGCCACGCCGGCAGGCCACAATCAAATCCGCGTTATTGAAAAAATTTCGATCAGAGTCGCTAGATTTCAGGATCCTTTTGTTGTGCAATTCTAACGGACATATGGTGAAAAAAACAGCTACCAAAATGCGTGCACCTAATTAAATTTAGATTATTGGTGTGAAACAACCTGCATAAACGGGTGACACCGACAGTATACAGAGCCAGATAACGAACACTGGATCGGGTAACGGAAGACATTATTCTGTATTTTTCATTATGTGCCTGTCCATTATGTGAAATTGTCAATTTTCAGAAGTTTTTCTTTGTATTTTTCATTGCTAGCCTACATGTCCGCTAAATAGCAGCACTGAAAAAGGAAGTCTCTACTGTTTGTTTTGGTGGTAGGACAGCATCGAATCCTGTCTGAATTTCCCTATTTGTTACATCTTTTGCTCCGCTCGAAAATCCTGTTCGATATCTGCGAACGCCAGGTGTTGATGACGTTTCTTAAGACACCAAATACGTTTTCAAAGATCCTTAGTTTACTTTCGTTATGTGCAGCTATAACAGTCCGCATTTCATAGCTATAATCCTATGAAATATCCGTTTGTCATCTTCAGTCTTGCTCGGGTCAGCCCATATCGTAAGCGACACTTTTGCCTGTCTGACCTTCATTCTTTCACGTTATGCTGAGATGCGCCGCAACAGTTATGTACAAAATGCCATTTTAGTTTTATTACTGCCATCGTAATTATAGTACTACATGTACCTTACGCTGTTGTACTGCATAGTACACTGTAGTATAACTATAGTACCGCAACCGTATTGCGTGCGTCTCCATGTCCCTTGCGGCTAACCAACTTCGATTTGCAACTGGTTGTAAAGTCTCGTACCGATCCCAAAGTGCATAGCACACGAGAAAGCATGAACAAGCCGAGGGGTAGACAGCATATATTATTAAGGATCTTTTACGTCACATAGAGATTCGTTTACTTGCGTTCAAATTCATTTTTTATTATATATACATATTGTAGTGCATTCTATACGGGGTCACGTAGTTTTGCAGCATGCTTGCTTAACAGTACCCAATCAATATATCACCACAGTGGACTAGTAATGCACAGGGTGCAGGAAACACCAGGAATATGTTAGTATGTAATGCGGTTTCTCGTGTGCAAATATCGACAGCAGATAACTCTGTTTGGTGTGACTTAACACCGTAGGTGACAGATTGTGCACGAACGTTGTTATAGATTTACCGACTATTGAAACGACAAAATATTAAATATATTTTTAGAAAATACGAAACACAGAATGAAAAGCGTTTATTCCAAGATTTGACAGTTTCGCTGTTGAAAGTCTAAGTCTAAACAACTGTTTGAGCTCTGTGTGTCAGTTGGTAAATAAACGAATTTATTTACATAGGAAAATTTATATAATCTTAGAGCCTAGGTTACTGACCCCCTCTCTTCACTTTGCGTACTGTTGAATTCGGGGTGTTCGCTCTATATTTGGAACTAGAGACACGTTCAACAATTGTCAAAAGAAGGAAATGCTTTGGCTTATCTGCGTTACTAGATGTATTGAAGTGATAAGACAAAAACAGTCGCATCTAGCAATAGAATGCGTCATTTAATGACGTCTCTTAAACGTACAGGAATATGTGGCTAAGCCAAGTTGGTCTAAAGATGGTACACGCTTACAAGGTGGTATATGCTTATAGTTGAAATCATTGGATATATTTAAATCTGTTTTCAATTAAATTAAGGACGATATATGTTATTAAGTACTTTGTCACGTCCGCCATGTCCGCACTTATATGCTAAAATGAAAACACAGCGTGCGCAAATATGGTACGTGTACAAAGCCTTCGCAAAAAATTGTATAGTGGAGTTAGGTCAAGGATGATCAAATTTTTACATCAACTCGCGTTTCTAATTCATGTTGGCGGTATATTTATTATTTAAATAAACTTGGTTATTAAGACATCACATGTGTTCATTGTACTATACTTCAATCGCGCCGCACGGTATCGCAGTATTAGCATTTCACATAGGTAAGGGTACAACAATTCACAGTTTAATAAGAGCACCGAATGAATTCTATAAAACAAATAAAAAGTCATCGACCGTAGGTACAAGTTTTTGGCGTGGCAAGAATACCAAGCGAATACATCATATATCACATAAAGAATATATTTTGACAGTTTAGTAGATATTGCATAAAGTTATCTTTTAGAGATACTATGATATTAGTTGCAAAGTAATTAAATATATTTTATAATTAGCCATATTGACACACAATATTATGCAATTTGGAAAAAATGTCGGTGGTGGGAATTAATCGTTAATATTGGCGAACAAATAGTGATATATCTACGAAGATTTATACATTGGCATAAGGAACAATGATTCGATTTAACTTCGACACTCAGGAAAATGTAATTTGAACTAATTTTGAAACAGCAGGCCAATTGTTGCAACAAAACTCGAAAGTACACACAGTTTTTAGAGTTCACCCTACGCATAGCATATACCATATACTTCAACGCAGACGTCGTTTCACCATGTTACCCTTTTCAGCGTCAAAAGGCTACCCATGAAAATGTAGTAATATTTGCAATGGTGGGATCTGCTATGAAAATATATATACAAAATAGATAATAATTTCATATTCATTGAATATAATGTAATGTCGTATAAAAGATCATATTAAAGGCATGGCATGAAATTTTCGTGTTTCAGGCGTCGCCGGGCTATACAAATCAACTGAGCGTTGGAAGAGAACCGTCTTGGGTTTAGCCCGACGTATGTCCCCAATAGTAGCGCGGATATGAATCGCAAAAGAAGAGAGACGACTGGACCTATACTATATAACTGTATAGTAACCGCCTGTGCATTGAAAACGCACGTTAATATTATCTTTCCAGATGGTTTCCAAATGCCTGCTTATGCAATATATTTTCTTTTCTTTCTTATCTTTTCTCTACTTGCTGATTGCCGCCCCTTCTTCCAGCCGTTGCCTTTTTCTTTGGCCATCAGTGCGCCGGTCAATGTCATTCGTAACCGAGCAATGATATGATAAATGAGCCCATCTTTGACAGTTCAAGTGTGCGAGATAGGCGTAACCGGTCGATGATAGTCGAGTCATCTTTATCAAACTGACCTGCTTATGATTTGTAAGAATGAGATTTTGCATTTCGTCTGCCTGCCTGCATAGTCGAACTAAAAGTCCAGTCGTACTTTTTATATTGTGACCTCTGAAAATTGTGATTGCTGTGTCTTCTTTCTTTTTGCGGAGTTCCTTTATGCTCTACGTGCAATGGTATTTGTCTGAACCTTTTGAAAAGTTGCGTCGCAACGGAATATATATTTGGAATTAAGGAGCTGGCGGTGGTTCATTATTTGTCCCTGATTTAGAAATAAGACAAATATAACTTCCTCGGATTTGATTTCTCCAAAGTTTAGTCACACGCGTTGACATATTTAGAAAGAAAAAGTATAACCTGATAAAGCAGTTAAGATTGAAAAATCGATAGCGGTAGGCAGCTAATGTAACCGCGATAAATAGCTGCTCCAGGAAAGGTCCCACAATCTAAAGAGCTTGTTTGACCCTCAGTATTGTACATTATCGGTATCAGCAGCAGGATATAAGCACATTCCATGTGTTCAACAAGAAATGTCTTGACGTATTTGCCAATGGTTCATTCCGTCATTTATGGTGTTTGATGTCTTCTCTTCATTTCCAATTAAACACAATACGCAGAAGCAAAGCCACTGTTTGCCAAGCCGCACCCGAATCACATAATATTTATACATAGCTAGAGCAATTTGAGATAGATGGCGTCTACAATTATCTAGCTGCCTTTGGCATCCAGGCCAATTTACTAATTCAATTCGATGTCGCTGGATTCAAACTAAAATTTTGCAATTTGAAGTCCAATTCCAATTTTTACATGATCGTATCAATCAACCAATAGGTTACTAATTGATGTTATAATAATTGTGAAATTTAGTTAACTTTATATTTTGAGCAATCTACTTACCATTTGCCGCTCGTTGGAGCTCTGTTTGTTTTGTTATACTTCAGTCTGGGCTGTCTCTTTTGCACCTGTTTTTTTGGTGTACCGATGGCACAGACCTTTAATTATTGCATTTTTTTTACGTAATACGTCTTAAATATTGTTGTAACAAATACTAAGGTACTCAAATTGATACGTGAAATGTAATTCAACTTTCCGCAAAATAGCAACGTTTTTAAACACATTGTGGTTCATGAAATTAAGGCACTGCATTTCACTCTGCAAACACTCTGCATTTCATATGCTCGCACCGCTGCTTAAACAAGGTTGCATTATGCCTATCGCAATGAATTACTTTATATGTACAGTGTTAGTTGGTTTAATGCACAGTAGAGGTGATTAAACTAATGACCTTTTCTCGCACAAAATAAGTTTTATCGAAAACGTAGCTATAAGGATGCTTGTCATAATTCGTTTATCCAATATTTTTCAAAATCAGTATTACTAATACATGTTCACCAAAAAGCTATTTCGTATTTTGTCACAAACTGTGGGATGGTTGTAGAAAATAATCACAATCTTTGGATACTCCGTTTAGGGGTGCTGCGGATGTTACATTTATTACTACAGAAGAAATAAATCAGATTAATTTAGATCCGTATTGGTTGCATAAGTTTAACTTTTGATGTTTACACACAGATAGCGGAATCATTTATATCTCAAATAATATGACATAATATGCTGCACATATAGCTACACACAGTGGTTTTTACACCCTCTGCTCAGGAGAGAAGTAGTAATAGCAGTAGTAATAGTAGTAATAGTGGTAGTACAGGTGATGCTCAAATAATAATAATAGTAACTATAATAATAATAATAATACACGGGTATTAGCAAGATACATTTTCTCAAGGACGGTTGAGAATAATACAAAAAAAAGTTTCAAAGCATTATTTTCACGCATTTTGATTTTACATTTAATTATGGAATGTGTGATTTAACTATCCTATTATTTCGGAACCTACTAACTATTTCGGGATGTCTGTAAAAACTTTGATTTGTTGCAGGGTAAATAGGTCCTTTGGAGGACAAACCCGAGACCTCGCTCATTTCTTTTATATACTGTGCTATGACGCGTATACTATTTTTCTAAGATAACTTTTTGTTTCATCTAAAATTAATTAACTTATTTGAAACAATAGTATGTAGTGAACTTAATATGATGATTCATAATTTTTCAACTAATAAATTTTTACAGCAAAAGACGGAAGTGGGAATTGTTGCCACGCAGGAATTTCACCTTAATGCTGGTATCTTAAATTTGCTTGAGACTTTTGACTTAAGACAAGCCTGAGACTGTACTGAAAACATTAGGAGAAATCGTTATTGATGCCAAGAAATGTAGGCAGGTTCATTGTTCTAATCTAGGTAATTTAACCCTTATCCTTACGCTATTTATAGATCGATGTAATGCCTTTGACTATGCAAAGAGCACAAGGTGACCAAAATTATGGGGCTTGTAGAGTTAATGCAAGCTTTTAACCTGCGCATTTTTCTTAAAAAATAAAACAGTCTAGAAAATTGAAAAACCATTAAACTTTTCGAACCATGGACATTGAGCCACGTTATCGAAATGAACTTGTCACAAGAAAAGCAATCGATCGTCAATAGAGTTCTGATGCAACTTATGGAAAATTGAATTTCTGAATTATTTTTAATAATTCAGATACATTGACCCTATATATGTAAACCACGTCCATCAGCACAGACTCTTCTTAACGTTGCACTGAACCGCGCTAATACAGTACATGTGATACATATATATATATATATATAGTTGCTTGGAGGACGAAGCTATAGGTCCAATCAAAGACTACTGAAAAGTGGTAGGACTTTAAGTCGTGCGACATGCGATAAACCCAAATATTTGTACAACGATTTTTCAAAATCAATTAGTAGTCTAAAATCAGCTTCTCCCGCAACCATATTGTCCGACTCTACTTGAAATCTCTTCTATTTAAAACATGCTTAGAACTAATAGTAGCTTATAACACCATTTTATAGATGAAGTCACCAAGTACCGAGTGAATGCGCTCTTGCGTATCGCTCTCTCTTCCTTCGTATGCTCTCGTATGCTCTCTATTTAACATCTTACATTTCCTTTCATCGCATCTTTTGTGTCTATCTCATACAACTGCTTCACATATATATATACACACATTTTTTTCAGATGAATTGATTGATTGATCACCTTACGGTGGTATTAAATTCGTTTGAGACTTTACTGAAAACATTAGGGCAAACCGGCATTGACGCCTACAGACGTGTGCAGGTTCGTTGTTCTAATCTAATATTTTTTAAAGCTGACCATTAGCCAACATATAACGTCCACGGTAGCAGTTTTTGCATTATCTCGTAAGACGGACCCCATATAAATGTAAATATGCACCGGCGGGGATCGAACCCGTGCACCTACGCGTCCATATAAATGTAAATGTGCACCGGCGGGGATCGAACCCGTGCACCTACGTGTCTCCTCCAGTCGCAGGGCGCATACGAATTCACCAAGCCACCGAGCTCGACACGTTATTCTAATCTAGCCAATTTAACCCTTACCATTACACTATTTACAGATACCTGTAGCGCTTTAATTTGATCATGGGAAAAGTAAAAGATGACTGAAATTATGGGGCTTGTAGGGTTAATGCAAACTTTTAATCTGAGCATTCTTCTTACAAAATAAAATAATCTTAAAAACTGAAAAACCATTAAGCTTTTTTTCCATAGAAAAACAGTTTTAGTGTCTCGAAATTTTGGGACTTAGGTCACAGATATAACTTCACCGTTATGCACGCCATTGAAATGAGCAAAGACCAGATGCTCTCACACGTTTCCCAAAGCAAACTTGGATAATGAAATTGTCAAATACTTATAATTTGCTCGATAGTTAAATTTATAAAAGCAAATTACAGTCAGCTCAAGGAAAGCGCCCTATGATGGACTCTTTGTTAAAGCAACGACTGCTTAGTAGCCTGAATAAAGTATTTGGGGATTTTTTTCATGTAAAGCTTGGAAGCACCTTCGGATTACTTTGAGCATCTCATATTACGAAGCAACTCGTACAGAGAGTGTAGATGTATCAGCAACAGGCTCCGAATTGGTGAGAGTCACCGACTCTATAACGATGTGACGTAAACGTAGTGACCTAACAAGCGCTTTTGTTTATTTGATCAACTATCCTGTAGCCTTTCTGGCACTTGCTACATTTACTTTGTCACTTTGTGCTTTTTTTGTCTTTCTGCCCTGGATGAATAATTACGCATCCCGTCCCATCTTTTTTATTCATTACACCCTCGTACCCATGAGTATGTATACATATATATTGCCTCTCGAATCTTTTTCGCGGTGTTTTAGTTTGAGTGATTGCACAGAGGGCATGAATTAAAGTACCTGTTTGTACCATAATTCCAAAGTTTCCTAAAGTTGAGTTTGGACAACAACCAAGGCGTACAAATTGCACCCTGTTTAAGCTAGTGTAATCTAAAGACATCTACGCATGATTTATACGATTCTTTCTGCCGTAACAGACCATGCGCAATACACTATAAATAAAAACGCCTAAAGCTAGTCAGTGATAGCTGGTTTCATCTGGATCGCAGAGGATGAACTACCTTCCCAGCGGATCGGTTTTAGTAGTTTATATCTGACTACTGCATCGACAACAAGCAAACGAAGGCAAATGTGTAAACGTGCTTCCTTGGCACGCGTTTGTGCGCGACTATGTGTGCAATTACAACAATGAAAAGCGTCTCAACTGTAGTCTAGCAATGGCCAATGAACGGAACAAACAGACACCCCCGCCGCTACAACTGCCCACAATCGGTCTACCTGTTTTGCCAGTTGGTGTCTTCGCAAGGAGAAGATCGGGAATCGGGAAAGAGTAGAAGGATCTTCGTCTTTTTCGCAGATAGTGCCAGTCCAATCGCCCCCTTTCCGCGGCCGCGGCGACTACCGTCTGGAGAAACCGCATGCTGTTTGGTGGTAAGAGGGTCAGTCAGTTTTGTTTCAGCGCATAGTGCCCTCCGGTGACACTTCTTTAGTTCAGCTTTACTTGTACGCCACATGACAGGTGTTAGCTGTCTGCCTGCCTAGTCACAACAGCTCGTCAAATTGGTGAGCCCGCGCGAGATTGCATTATATAAGAGACGTGGGTGACGCAAACGGCCGCGTTCATGGATCACAAATAAACGCGCACACCGTTTTGAATTATTGCGGCCGCCTGTATGTTACTCACAGAATCCTGTAGTTGGCATTTTAGATTTAATTTTACTCCGCATCGTCGCCTTAATTGTTTGGATTCCCATATTGTGCTTGACGCACAGTTCGTATCACATGGTGGGTGAAAAATGAAAAAACAGCACATTTAGATTGAGGGCGGTAGAATTGTAGCAGAGCAAGCTTCAACCCGTGGTGAAAAAGTTCAGCTTGAGAATGTTGTCGTGTGTACGTGAATGCTTAAACCGTGATCAATCAGCTTCGAAGGATCAACCGATCGAGTGTTGACATACGTTGCTAATTACGTTACTGCGAGGATAACCTTGAAGTTCATGGTTTTTCATGGATTAACTTAATTTCATGGATTAGTGATTTCATTCTCCACTTGATTGGTCCATGTGGACCGTAAAGACGGGAATAGTTTTGTGTGTTACAGTTTAAGTACAACAAGTAAGTTAAGTATTAAATTAGCCAAGCGGCCATTAGCAATATGATTGTTAGTTGTCATATATGCCCAGGCGAAAACGATGAGTTGTCATTCGAGCTCTGAAGACAAGTCCGGAGACGTAACAAACCTCTGGGACT
>MNPL01023028.1:0-18263 GCA_002081605.1 Tropilaelaps mercedesae
CACACACACATGCACAACGTGCGCGCACACACACACATGCACAACGTGCGCGCACATACGCGTAGATACTCATGCGCTCACACACGCACGCGCGCATATACACAGACACGCGCGCAAAATTCACACAAACGCACATACACAGTACGCACACGTGCACACACACACGCGCGCATACACACGCATAGACACTCATGCGCACACGCACACACACACTTTTCAAATAACTTATAAGTGCATTTCACTATACCCGTAGTCAGGCGGAATCTCGCTACGGGACAAATATTCGGTCCGGTCGTTTCGTACTGTCTCTGTTGGGCCTACCTTTGAGATGACCGGCTGAGCCTCCACGACCGGTGACATCTTCGTGGAAGTCAACGTGACCGGTGAGTTCGACAGGTCCATGAGATGCTTCACGAATCTTTCTACATTGCCCAATGACGGCAACTCCAGTTCGTGCTGGCCGTCGTCGTTCGACAGGTCGGCCGCTGGCGACGCTTTGATCGCTGTAGGAGAGCCGGTTTCCCCTGTCGCGATGACGGGGTAGGTGCCGGCTTCATCGGCTTGTATAGAGCACATGCACGCGTGCTCCAGAGCCGAGGTGAGCAGCGGAGTGGCGTTTGGCGAAACGCCCGACGATGAAGCGGCGGCGGGGAACGCCGGAGCACCGGGTGACGGCGCGTTGGGCGATGAAGCGACCTTTGGCGAGGGGGTATTTGCCGGAGGGCCAGCTGGCAAAGCGACGGTCGGCGAGACCGAAAGGGGTGGCGAAGTGTCAACCAGTGAAGAGTCAGATGACGAACCAAACGGTTCGGCGAGTTCCGGAGCATCGGGTGGGGTAGCGTCGAATAGTGGAGCAGCCTTTGGCGAGGAGCTATTTGGAGGAGCATCGAATGGAGAAGCGGCAAATGGCAAAGTTACAAGCGGTGACGCGGCGCCCAGCACCAGGGTAGGCGAGGAGAGGTTGGGTGGTGGGGATGTTTGAGGATCAGTTCGTTCTTTTGAAGCGGACATTTCCTAAATGGAAAAGAAGGCGACCGGATGATGAGCGCCACACAAGTGCTAACTCCGCAGTGACGCTTGCGGGTAGTATTGAGAAAGTTTAGTTCAATAATTTTTATAACACAGTAAACGCTAATAATAATAAACAAATCCCACTTCGCACCAGTAAAATTATCTGCTTAGTCGGCCGAGCCATGAAAAGAGGTACAAATCATGCGCTAGTTTTCACATAATTGCACAATACACTCTAAACAAGCTTACACCCGATGCATCCTTAATCGGCTTAGGTTGGCTACCTGGAAAACTCAAGATCTTCAGTGTCAAAGCCTCGAATACCAACTTACCACTGCTTGAAATTCTTTGAATTACTCGAAGGATCACGGCTTTCAAACTTGAAGGTTCGCAGTTTCCCGCAAAGACCGCATTGATGCTCTTTGGCCACATCAGCCCGTCCACTTTTCTACGTGGACTTCTCTTGTCTGCATACCAACGTGTCTACTCTCAGCGATAGCCGTATGGTGGCTGAAGTCCCCTTCCGCACTGGAGTGTTCACGGTGCTCCGAGTAGAGACAGGGGAGTGGAGTAATCGGTCCGCGACCCAAGGGGAATTTTACGTGCAATAAAATCGTACAATACATGTATACATCAGGCTCCCGTCGCCGTTGGCAAATTGATGCTCCCTCGACTCCATTTCACGGATCTCAAAATGGCGTCTGCAATTGCGAATCTGCCCACTCGATGATACATTCGGTGCGGTCGACAGTTCCTTTGGCCTGAGAGGTGACGCGAGGATTCCTATACCCCAGTTCTCATATATATCTGCTCTGTTCGCCCTTCAGATACGGTTGTCTACCAGTTTAAGTGCTGGCGGCGTCGATAGAGTTTTGCCCCAGGGCACTGACGAGTCTTTAAAGGTCGGACACTGACATGAAGCTCCCTACACTTCCCCCGTCTGGGTGCTCTGCAAGCATCATACCGAAAACGACTCCCAAACTCGTTTTCTTGGCGCTCGGCATTTAGTAAGAGCTTTTTGAAGAGACGTTTACGAATCAGTTTTCCTTGAGCAGTTTTCCACCGTTTACGAGTTCGATGGCTCTGGATGCGTCATTCGCTGCGCTAGATCAAGGGAGACCCGCAGACGGACGGAATCGGCCTCCGCCGTTGTATTTATACGGTTCGCTCTAGAAAACACTGCGAAGGCAGCATCTTCGTCGGTGAAGACCGGCTGAAACTCAGCTCAAACTGAGACAGGACAGTTTTTCGTCTGACGGAGAGAGTCGTGATTTCATCTGAGTTTCCCTTCTGGCTGGAACATCAGCCTAGCGTGCCCCACTCCGCTGTCAGACTGCCTTCTCCCGCTGTCAAACTATCGACGACCGCCTCAATCGCGATGTACCTACCTTTTAAGGTTTTCTTTCGGTTTGCCTTCAGCACGTCGGACAGCCTTGTCCAAGACCTGTAGATCTGCCACTCCGACAGGCGTGGTTCCTCTGAGTGTTGCTTCGGCCTAGGACGAGCAGACATCACAGCTGGCCGGCCAGATACTGTTGAACTCGCAGTGGCAACATCGGCAGCGTGAACACGTCCGACGCAACACTTAAGCCGCCGCCGCCGCCGCCGCCGCAGATCCGGAAGGTAGACCATGGTCGCCGGACGTGCGCCCGCTCAAACTGGCCGATCGTTGCAGCTGCCGGAAGCGCGAATAGCCGCGCGCAATTTAAACATTGTCAATTGCTAAGACAGCGCCGACGGGGGCGTGGGGTTGTTTGCAAGGCTGTCTCGAGTAATTTGCTGTTCGATAGTTCGGCATGACTGGCTGAACTCGCGAGACGGTTTGTTGAACGAGATGCGTCCCCCGGGCGTCGGCCAAGCCATCCGCGAGATTGACGGGGCCTTTGCAGGGTTCAGAAGAGCATATCAAGCTGGTCGCGTATCTCATACATCATATGCGAAATTTGTGTTTTCGCTCTAGTTTACCGTGGGGGTCCTCTTGAGTTCTACGGCTGCCGTACATTTTCGGTGTTTCCTATCCAGATAAAGGACGTATAGTTAACATTAGCCCCTGAAACGGCATTCGACTCTAAATTACACTTACTTTTATAGGCTTAACCGTAATCTTGCCTTTCTTTCTCCCTACCTATCCTCCACATGCCGAGGCTTAAATGGCTAAACAGCTGTAAAACCGGCGCCTTCTCAATCGCATATTCATTTTATGTCTGATTCATCGGATATTTAGAGGTAATCCAAAATATTGCGCGGCGTTTCCTTGCTCAGCGCGGCCAGGCTCAGCGAAAGACGTATTTTATTGTTCCCGTGCACTTCATACATGACCCCCGCCGAACGCTATGAACAGAGATCCAACCTGTCGGATGAGCCATAACTCAGCTTCTGGTTTGATGTTCCAATACGGTCACCCGGAAGTCGGAAGAACTGCAATTGCAACGGAAGCTTGCCATTCATGCCATACTTTTACGACTTTATTCTTTAATGAAGACCTGCTTCAAAGAGCTAGGAAGTACGAGTACTATTTTGCATGTTGAGTGCGTACAACCAAAGGTCGATCGCTTTAGAAGGCGTATAGTCTGATAATATATGCATGCCCACTACAAAGTAATGTAACCAGGATGTTGCGCACTAAGCGACAAAAGTCGTACGGACCATCGATGATTTCGCATGTTCCTCTCAATCAGCTGATCATCAGCTCACAGCACCATAGCGATCGCTGTTTGCCGTACAAACCTGCGACTCAAGGAAGGTTCGAATAAGCACCCGAGAGGATGCTATACTCAGAAACAGTGCTTCGATAACTTCTCTTCAACACCTCCACTACGATAGCTTCTCGTCGTTAGCTACCCTCCAGCACCTTCTCTCTACGGCAGCTTTCCAGTGTTTACCTTCCGCACGATGCTGTGTCTTAGCACTGCTGTCGATACTAGAGCTATCGGTAAATGTACGGACGCATGTAATTGGCTAAGATCGGTCCCTGTAAACTGAGCTCCGTCAGACGACCGATGACATGCTACAGCGGTAGAGGACCCCTAGGCTGGCAACATTTTCATGCGTTCGAAAGCCTAGTAAAGCAACCCTGACCCATTGTAACGAATCGAACTCACGGTGATGCATACACTTGTTCCCGGCAAACTTACCTCCCGCGCGAATACCCTTAGCAGCTGCATCGAGCCACATCTGACACATTTGTCTACGGTTAGATTTTTGTTGGCAGTAGGCTTATTTCCTAATGTGTGAGCCATGTGATTCAATTGACTACCATGACACTCACTGGCAGAAATAACGGTACCTCTAGTTCCTTCGACGATGTTGTTATTCCTGCGACATGGGTGGGTCCACCCTCAGCGGGAGTTCCTTAGCAGATATCGAGGCTTAAGGCCAGGTCATCATGAAGGGTTTCTCCGATGCCAAAAAATAGGCTCATTTCTAATAGCGCATCCCCTCCGACGAACCGCCTGTACATTGATTAGCCGGCGCGCTGAGTGTATCACGAGCACATCTCGCGAATAGGAAAATGGGCGAATACGCGTGCCTGAGCTCTACGAACCCCCAGCACCGAAATGTGAAGTTCAGAGGCACCAAACCGGTCTGGAAAATGCAGCCATTCGTTGTATGTCCGTTGGTGACTGATCTATTTCCGGTAGTCCATTGCTGGTTTTTCTGACTGCTCCCCGGTCCCAAGAAGGGCGTGCGCGATTCAAAACGCCGAGGGACCGAAGCAAAAATCAAGCTGCTAATCTGTTGTTCTTAGAATTGTTTTTATTAAACGTGCTAGTACGATATATTACATCGAATCCATGGATCCCTGTGGCGTTACATCCGTCATGCAATGACCTCATCCTGAAAAATCTAACCGTTTTATAACGTTTTCACCTGGTCCATATTTTATAACAACTGAGTTTTCTCCTCAACGTTAAAGTCCTCGGAAGCGTGGCACACAATGGCAGTAGTAACTCATATTCGAGGATACCGTCAATGCAAACCTGTACCTGTTCTGGGGGACAGGGCTGGCGCTTTGGCGGCCCGGTTCGCTCTGGCGAGATGAAGCCCAAGTCTCACCAGGTAAGCGAGTCAAAATTCAGAGTTTCGTTAAAACCTCTTTGTATCTCAACCACCAAACCTATCTCAATGTAATCCATCTAGTGTGCGAACTATTTTTTGCACTGCAACGGAGAATCCCTCACACGTGACCACCTACATAACGAGGCATGCGCTTGGCTAGTATGAAACTTACCTAGAAGGGGTATGGACGACAGGAAAACTCACACCGCTTTTGGTCCTTGCAGGTTCGATCTTTAATTAATATTTCGGCCCGACGCGGGTCGCTTGTAGATAGCGCAGATAATCTTTCCCACGAAAAAAATATGCACGAAGTACTTCCCCGATGAAAAACACCGTCGATCCCTGAAGCGTTCCCAGAAAACGCAAAACTGCAGGACCAGGCTAACTGCAGACATATAAGGTATCGCAAAAGTCTCAGAATGCTATTGACATCCAACGACTACGGTAATGACTTGCGGCTTTTTTGACAACGACAGCATCGAACGCATGCACGTACGTGCCTCTGCTTCGGGCTCTGGCTGCATGTGAACATTGCAGGCGCATACAATCCAAACCGAACAAAGCGTGCGGAGTTCACAAATTCACAGGAGTTCTGTCGATAGACGCGAAACATTGAATTGAAGAATCTGTATTCATAGCCGAATCTATTGACCGTGCTTGTTGCCGCAACATGTTGAGTTAACATAGCATATCGTCAGAGAGTCCACAGGCTTGTTAGACATCTTCGTCGACTGCGGTCAAGGACGTTGGACACGCTCAAAGCGGTGTGGTCGGGCAGCACTAGGCATGGAAATCGGTAGCTGCACAATATCGTGTTTTGTGCAAGCATGCAAGTTTAATAGTAGACAGACTTCCTAGTGATTTGAAAAAAGTATGTAGGGAAAACCCATGTTGCTGGTCATGCATTTATATGTACAGGAAGGGAAAGTGTCACAATAATAACAAAAAGCTGGTGCTGTATCATCGAATGTTTCGAGTAGAGGTAAACGCGCATATCTTCGTCGTTGTACGCATGCAAATTTGCGTACTTAAAAAAACAAAAACCATGACATCGCATTAAGTCGGACCAAGCTGACAAGCTTATAGAGCGATTCATCCAGCTCGCGATGTTTAAACCGAGCAACCTAAAAACATTCAACATTTGTCTGTCATGCGGCCTGACGGCATCGTTGCGTCTAGATAGCCCTAAATTTTTTCAGCGGAATATGCCCGCTCTTTCGAGGCATTTTCGGACCTTGTCAGCGTCAAGACCGCGTCTATTGCCACCCTGAGAGCTGGTTTGTGTTTACATGCCTTTGACGCCTTTCGTCCGAGCAGTCGCTATCTCCGGTTAGGCAATATCAGCCGGCGTCGCCATTTCAAATCGCCCGCACGTGTACGTCTCAGGCGGCCGGTGTTTTGCGGGAGCACTCGCTCGTTCATCAGTGATGATCGCGTCCCTGAGTGCCGACTTTTATTAACGCGGCGACTCCTTATCCGACCCTCAGGAAGAACATTCAGCCCCCTCGGCTGATGGATGCGATGTCGCGAAATACTGATCATCCTGTAGCGTGGCGGCCCAATGCAAACAACGCTGAACTGGTCTGTCATTTCAAAGACCGTGCATCCTCAAGATCTTTTGAAAACCTGTTAAATGTATGTCGACTGCGGTTTGTTTAGTCGCATCTGCGGCTTGTCCTCGAACGCCCATCGGCGTACGACCTCAGCCGTCCATTGCGTCAGCTACCAGTGACATCGTCGCTGACTAGTGTAGATGTAAAATGAATTGTACCTTTACGCATGATGTCTTCCTCTAATTGGACAACGGGCTAGAGAAAAGCGATAGAATGTTCAGATGTCGTGAGCGTATGCCTAATGCATAATGGAAAATCACTACAAGAATATGCTAGAATTAGATATAACGTGTGTTTTATTGCGCACTCTGACAGAGTCTGTTGGCGACTCCAGATGTGCCGCAACTGCGTGTCATGCATACGAAATGTCAGATTCGTATTATATAGCCGATCAGTTCTAGCCAGCTGTAGGCGAGATCATGACGGATGAACAAGTAGCAATTCAAATCTTCTGTGGCCTGTTTCTTATTTCGGGCTTAATGTCAACGGCATCGACAGCCCTGGCCCAGGTCAGAAATTGGAGTAGGTGCTAGTTTATGAAAGGATCAGACGATTGGCAGCAGCATCCGACGAGTTTGAGTAAATCTCGAAGCACCGCTTACCGGCCTTTGGTGTATTGACGTTCGAAGCCGACGGGCTGAAGCGCAGTGAATGGCCGAAGTACGGACCAACCCCCAATATGATCATCTCCAGACTCTGCCGTTATATGCCGCCGGGCAACATTTCCACTCTATTTTGCTCAGATACTTCAACGATGTGGCAGAGCCGCTTACTAATAATTGATAGCGTTAGTCAAGGTAGCTGCAACAACAACACTAAGGACAACAAAGGCAACAACCGCAGTAGTAACAACATAACGTAACAGCAACAACAGCAGCAGCAGCGACATCGATAACAACACCAGTAACTGCGCGCTTGTTGACCTTGAGCAACTTGAGTGCCTAACTTTGCTTAGATTGCATACCTCTTTATCGTTTTGCGACAGTGTGACGACATTATTTAAATATATGAGCATACACAAAAATGCATTTGTGTCAACAACGGACGTCGGCCATGAACGAGCGATGCGACCACAAGTGATGGCGATGGATGATTCAGTGCGGCGTGCGCGCAACGGCACCAAAAGGAGGAAACTGATCAGCTAACATGTTCTGTATCCTCATCTCAATACGACGTTCATCTCCCGTTCCGCCAGAGCGCCTCAGCAGCTCAATGTCGCAAATTTACTCAGCGCAAGGATATTTCGTGATCATCTGTCATACCACCGTTCCTGGGTGTCTCTGTCGGACAAGCGGCACTAAATCTTTTTATTAATATGCCAAGCCTCGTCACGAACAGCGTTTCCGGCCGTGAAACTGTTTGTTGGCTTTTACTCGTGTTTGAGTGTCCAGTCGCGTACGTTTTGGTTCTGATTTCCGCGGTCTGTCTGGCCGAGGGTTATTGCAAATAGCTTCCTAGGTTATGGCCGCTGTTGCTGACATCGGCCGCACCCTGTAAAGACGTGTGGGCGAATGTCTGACCACTGGTGCTATCACAAGAGCGGACAGAAACCACGACCTGAATAAACATCGCACACTTGAAAACCAGACGGTGCCCAATACGTAGAAGGTGTGCTTGCTAACGAACCTCTATTGACTCGTAGGCCGCACTCGATAACGCGTGAGCCCAGTCGTGAAGGACTGCGTGGACGAGTACATCAAAGTCGGCGTATCTGTTAGTGTATAGAGGCTCACGTGGATAAACCTCCGTGGGAATTCTCGATATCGAAAAGGTTTATGCTATGGTGTCGCTGCTCATTTGCTGTGGCTGTATCGTGAGTGGTATTGTGACCCAGACCGTAAA
Organism: Tropilaelaps mercedesae; assembly: GCA_002081605.1. Taxonomy (NCBI): domain Eukaryota; kingdom Metazoa; phylum Arthropoda; class Arachnida; order Mesostigmata; family Laelapidae; genus Tropilaelaps; species Tropilaelaps mercedesae. Next base: position 8,526 of record MNPL01023028.1, read on the forward strand.
GAAATGCTCATTAATGTAGAAACCCCCTCTATTCAGCACTGAACTTCCGGGAGGGCGTTGCCAGCGTCTAACCGGAACAATTAGAAAATATTCTGTCTACAAAACTGGTAACGCGAAACGCTGATCACAGTGAACTCTTGTTGTATTGTTAGCAGACTCACAGGTTAGTCGAACGCAACAGTCGGATACTGTCTGATCCGAGCAACACAGCCGGCACAGGCCCTGAGCAAAGCATTAAACGTTATCTAAGAAATGAAACCATCACGAAATCGGCCGATTCCGACTTGGGAGCTTGGGACCTGTGTCTATACAATCTTAGCTTATGAGCTTTCGCGAACATCTGCTATCTGTTCATTCTATGGAAATGAATCCGATTTCGAGATATTTGCCATTAACCATTAGTTATTTAACATGAATTGTCAATATCAACGATACGCTTGCGCTGGGGGATGGCACTTTGAAGTTTTGCCAGCTGGCTGAAGACGGTTTTACCTGGACCAGCACTCTTTTCTCGATCTACACGATGCCGATTAATCTGTCCTGAAATTCCTATGCGCTGCCTTGTGAAACAGGCAACAAGTGACGTTGATGGTTTACCCAATTCAAGTTCATTATCAGCGGGAATATGTGAAGGTGCACTACGCGATCGACGTACGGGTCTTACATGCGCAGTAGGATCCGTCCGTAGTCGCCTGGTAGGCTCGAATATGCCGCGCCTTAACTCGAAACGGGTTAACATTACGCGTCATAGCGATCTGTCCTTTTGTGCGTTGTTGGTCTGTCTTTTGGGTAAACACAAGACCCTAGCGCCGTTCAGTCTACTTTAATGTCATTAATCTACAGGAGCACAACAGGTTAACCATTGAGTAGAACTTTATCCCTGGTCTGTCTTTTGGGTAAACACAAGACCCTAGCGCCGTTCAGTCTACTTTAATGTCATTAATCTACAGGAGCACAACAGGTTAACCATTGAGTAGAACTTTATCCCTGGCCTCCGTTGAGGACCGTACAGCTAAGGCATATGACTTTTTTGTAGGTAGCTAAATACCGCTTGTGCATCCACAAGGCAGCCTATTTTTTTGACGTTTCGCGTCACGCTAACAACTTAAAACGTCGCTGGGCAAATGGTTCCCGCATATCAATTTCGTTGACACCGGCATTGTCTAGTCAATTTCGGAAGTCAACAGGTCAGTCCATGGCCAAAGGGCACGTCAGCAGCCTTCAACGACACCGAGGATCGGAAATTTCTTGCAGAGCGCAGAACCCGACTCGGCCAATATGTCTCTAAGTTGCTGGTGCCTAGTAGTGATTTACGGATTCATGCGTAAAGCACAATGGATGAGCCTGCTGATACGATTCCTGAAAAAAAAGCTAGTGGGATGCGTCTCAATAACAAAAAACATTTACAAGCATACGGTAGACTGGCCAGAAGCTCCTGGGTGCGGCAGCCAGTAAAGGCAAACATATAACAAAATCCCGTTAGTCATTAATGGAATCTTGTGCCACTAAGTACTAGCGCTGTACCACGAAAACACTAGACTGGCACATTGCCATTATCGTAAGTTAAGCTAGCGTGACCGGAGATTATCGGCCCATGGTTGGCAAACAGTATTATGAATGCAGGGAGGAACCTTCGTGGAACCAATACCAGGTATAATTCCTTATAGTTGCGGGCTACAATATAGTCACAAATCATATGGCGCATTGAGGGATAGAGGTCAACGTATGTTCACGGGACGCTCTGCGGTTGTCCGGCTCGCGAACAGATGCACGTCCTTGTCAGTTGAGTTGTATAACATTACCTAGTACGACGTTGTGCAATGTGCAACTTAGAACGGCCAATATGGTCCCCTTCATTTTAGGAGTCCTACTGGATTTCCGTTGCCAAGCTCACTTGTTTTACATCAGCGCATGATGACTAAAGCGCTAACAGCTAGATAATTTGAGCTGCTCTCTGCATTTTCTCAGTGGAATCATCTTAAGTGGCTCTAAGTGGCACCATGATGTTTTCAATGTCATGCCGCTCATGCCCGAAAAAGGCTTCTCGTAAGGTTTATAGTAATTTTTCTCTCAGAGAATTTTTTAGTCTATTTCGATCAGTTGCTGTAAGCCAACACACCTCTTCGTGCATTCACCGTGAGTCTAACTAATGCAGGCCAGTTCTGATTTTGAAGCTGCGAAGGGTCCCAGAAAAGTTTAACGTAGTTTTAAAACCCTCAGTCTAGCACACAGTTTTGTTAGTGCTCGATTTCACCTTCGAGGGCATGAAACTCTGGTCTCCATCTTCGTTACCATTGACGATGAGATCGGAACACGGTAAAGTGAAAACAACTTTTGTAAATTGAACTATTCTGAATTCAGCAAATACACAAGGGTGCAATGGCCGAATGGATTCGAGCGAGGCCCGCGAAATTCAAACCGGTCACTTTATGCTTACTGAAAACAGCCAGTTATGCTATCACTAAAAAGTCGACCAGCACTCATCGTGCTTTAAGCTGGCCAACGGAAATTTCGGAATACCGTCCGTGTTCTGAAATTAAGATCCGGACGTGAGCAAAGCCCCTGGACCTTACTCAGTATACTGTGTGCTAGTGGAAAGGATTCCGTTGAAGGAAAGGTCAGTCAGAGTCATCTCCATAGGGCGGGATTATCCCGACGCCAACTATATCAGCTTCGACTTGTGAGGAAAGCCATATGTGCTTAGCATAGCAGTAAGTCGTATGACAATCCTACACCTGTCTACCCAGTTGAGTTAACAGGGATCCGTCAACAAGCCGGAAGAGCCCAAAGGTTCGTTTAATAAAGGTGAGCCTAGGTAGGCCTCGCCGGCATCGATAGCTTTGTGCTCGATAGTCGCGAGGATTGGGTCTACCTCTTGTCCGAATCACATGCGTGTCCACTACGGGAAAAAGGAACGTGTTAGTTTTATATAGCATTAAAGGGTCGTCGAAACGAGACTCAGCAAACTACTCACTACTACAAACTACTCAACTACTCACATCGGAGTAGTTTAGTTGATTCCCATGGTCTTTGAAAATTTGAGCGTGGTGCTAATCTTGGTAGCAGTCCGTACTAGTATCCGCAGTAAGTCACCAAGGTGCGAAGCCTTTAGTGTCTAGATGTAAGTAAGGGAAGTCGGCAAAATAGTTCTGTAACTTTGGGAGAAGGGATGGCTTTGAAGGTTGATCCAGTCAGGTTGACAGTAGAAGTATTTACGACATTGTGTTGTCGCCGGATGCACCTCGCGTCTGTCCGGATGATGACCGAAGTTGTGTTTATAGACATTGTTAGCTGTTTCGGTTTATTATGAAATGATTGGAAATTATTAAATATTTCAGAACGGGCACGAACTGAGGGAATCCGACTGTCTAATTAAAACAAAACATTGTGAAGTCCAGTAATTGATTACGACACAATGTGATTTCTGCCCAGTGCTCTGGATGTCAAAGTGAAGAGATTCTTTGAAGCGCGGGTAAAGGGCGAGAGTAACTATGATGTTATGTTCACGGCATAGCTAACGAAAATGTGGTTAAAAATGAAAGGAAATAGTCGTTTGTACACTGCTAAAGCTACAAGTCTTTCGAAGCTGAATTATTTATAGCTCAATAGTTTTTTGGGGAAATTGTATTTCTACTTTTGATTTTTGCTTAGGATTCATCACTGACATACTTGGTTAGAAGTAAGCTAAACAAACTGTCCGCTACATTTCAAACATTCGCATTTTGTGCACTCTGCGTTTTGCTGACACAATTGGCCTTTCGCAGTGTCAAATGGAGCAATAATGACCGGGAAAAATACCTGGCTATAAATCTGGCGTTTGGTGGTTTAAATCGGGTTGGCAACGCGTGGCTCTTGCTGTACAAAAGTTGTTTAGAAAGAAATCTCGACTCTATTTAAAAAACTCATAGAATAACATGTGGTTTTCTGTTTGTTTCCAAATAATACTTACAAAGCTGTGAATTTATCAGAAAAGTTTTTTTAAAAACCATGTTTTCTGGATTTTGACGCAAAAAATTACATGCATGCAATTGAAAAACTTCAGAAAAAATTTATACGTAATTCAAGATATCGTTTCTCTGCAAAGTCCTCATGTGGTCAATGAACATTGCTGGTTCCACCATACGGCTGGTTAATCACGTAAAGAATCGTTTTTACGCCACGTGAGCTACGGTCCTATTAAGATGAGCGTAGGCCTTCGAAGGCCTTTGCTTTAAAATCTATCGTCATTTACGTCAAAACCAGTAAGAAAGCGGTGTAAATACCTCCCAAAAAACTTGTTGCGTGAAAATCTAAGGAATACAGGATCGTTAACAGAGTTTGCCGCACACACTCCTAATCGTATTATTCTAGAATAAACGATTGACATCCTCGCACAAACTTGTTCTACGCCATTTTGAAAATTAACTGAAAGTATAAATATTGAATTAATTACAGTAAGCACTAATGATATCTCAAACGAAAACCCAATTATACTTGTCAACATTAAAAATATGGAAACTCGTCTACAAACGATCTTTGTAAATATTTTTGATTTGGAAATGTTTCTTGCATAGCCTTTAGTCCGGACGCTCGATACTATACGAAAGCGATTCTTAACAGGGAACGGGGAAGCCACCCAAATAATTCATGCACAAAATGCGTTTGTCGAACAAGCGTTCTGCTGACACGAAAAATCGAAGCGCTGAATTGTGGGATAGGTTCAGTCTGCATTTTTCGTTGCTTTGTTCGGTCATCCGCTCTACATGCAGCCATCGGACTGGTTTGTTCTCCCTCAGTTCCTCCATTGCTTGGAAACCTGGAAACCATAATTAATAAACACGTAGGTGCCATTGGCCATGCTCAGGCGGTCTTTATCAATGGTTGTCGCTGGGGTCTTTCACATTTTCCGTAGAGGCGCAGCTCATCGCCGAACTGCAGATATTGCCGACATGAGAATGGATTCCAGGTTATGATAATGCTGGACGTTCTCAAGAATTTTCTACTAATGAGAATAAACTACTTTTGTAGCAAGCAGGCTGTAGATTTCCTTGAGATTGCCAAAAATAACAGACTAAATGATATATTTTCGCAAAGGGTCGCCCGCATGCTGCAGTTGTAATTTCTTCGTCTTGTATTTAATTTTATATATATGCTATTATTGTTCTCTCTCTCTATCTTGCCGTCTCTCTCTCTCTCTCTCTCTCTCTCTCTATATATATATATATATATATATATTGACGTAATTTTAGTGTCAATAACGGCGCATATTTATTCAACACATGTTTTTTCGCATTTGTGATGTCTAACACATTTCGTCCAAAATATATTGACCTAAAAACAGGCCCTGCAACCATCCTGAGCGCCGTCCTTTGCCCAACAATGAAGATGCGTTTAACTTAAGTGGCTTGAATCATGGCACCCGTAAAATTCACCCTACATGGAAGAATTTTGGCGAAAGGCTGTAAGCTTTTAGGTTGTCAGTGACACGTAACGAGTCATTCAAAAATTCTACGTTCTAAGTGAGTGGTCACAGGAATCGCAACTGGTGTTAACCTATTCTGCGAGTCTACTTGCCCCTAGCTAGAACCTCACAGCTTGCTGAGGTCTATGCTCTTTGGCAAACGTCCCTGAACTTAAGCCCTGAACTGTTTTTCTAGCACGCACCGCTTTTTTATATGAGTCAATTGTACCAATCCATAGCAGCATTGAGCTCGACCCGTCTTGATTATCAAGATGGTCGCCAGCTAAATCAACGATACAATCCACCCAGCCACTCAGATTTGATTTTCTTAACAGTCGACCAAACCTTGAAGGATTTCATACCGTTTATTGCAAAAATTGCGGTTTGGAACTTTTGTGGTTGACCTTCGTTTTGATTCACAGGGAGAAAAATGGCAAAATTGGCCAACCACTGTATGATTCCCCTCGTCCTCCTTCACTGCATGATTTTGACCTACGCTGGTCTGTTCTCACGGGATGGCGGAGGCTGCAAAAACACGACGTACTACACTGAGGCGGGACATGAGCCAATCAATCTCGGCTGCCCAGAGGGGAAACTAATATCTCACCCGTGGGACCCCGTGAAAATAAACGCGAGTTACCGCTTTTATACAAAGGTGAGTTACCGATAGAATGACGAAGGTGAGCACTGACTGTACAACTTATCGCAGCTGCGTAGTTATACAGTTTAAATATTTAGACCACTTTCGCTCCTGCACATGTTTTGCTGGCGGTTTACCCTCTAACAGCCGGGTCTTCCCGCGATACTTTGAGTAATATGTACACCCGTCGCTGACACTAGGTGGTACATCTGCTGCGACTCGGTGCTCATGCAGTCCGTTGTTATTGAATCTATCAGGCGGATCAACTCAGTCCTACCTTTATCCTTCCATGGAACCACTCCTTCGCGAACGATAGCGAGAGCCGATGCAAAGACTCTCAGACGGTCGTCGCTGTCATTCACGGTTTTACCGAAAACCCGGAAGAGTCCTGGATTCGCACACTCCGGAGCAACTACTTCAACATCACGCAGCCCCGCGAGGTACTCGCATTCGACGGCTGATGTCATGGGTTTCGATTCAACTCAGGTTAGGCTACCTGGATACAATTCGCAGTCCCACGGCGTTTGCCATGCCCTCGACAAACGACCATGTCACGGCGTGAGAACCGCACTGACCTCCCAGTTCAGAACGATACAATTCCCCGTGTATGCGTCCCGAGCATTGCTAGGGGACACTGGTAGGACGGTTCTCTTACATAGCCAACGATAGCTCCGGTAACGGACATATCTTCTCTTTGTATCTGTTTCACGCATGCTCAGCTGACGTTCATCGGTGTCAACTGGACGTCCGCCGCTAAAGGAGATCAGACTTTCCTGATACCTAACTATCCTCAGGCCGCGAGCAACGTTGAGATGATCGGCCGACTCACGGCAGAATTTCTCTACCGTTTAATGAGCAGGTAACGCAAAGTCACGCGTTTACGCTATTCCGCCGAGGTGGTCGAGGGGCGCATGTCACACGTCGCATCCCCGCCTATCCACTAGGCCACTGGGCAAAAATAGTAAACATGTGGTTGCCTAAATAGCTACACGAATTTCTCGTCCCGATCTGCCTAGACTCCCCGTTTTAGTCAAACGTTCGCTTGATTCAGTTCAGTTCACATTGAAAGCTGTACCGCGGAGGTGCCGTGCAGCGAGACACGTAGCATTTCGCGCCGGCGATCGCTGGACTTTCCAGACTCGGCAGCGTTTCGTTTACCCCAGCCACACCGACAATGGCGGCAAGTAAAGCCCGCCAGATTTCTGGCGTTGTGTGTGGCGTACCATTAATTATATTTTTGTCTTCGCGTGCCGTACAGTTGTAACCTACCCGAGACCTCTTTGCATCTGATCGGACACTCACTGGGAGGACAGGCCGTCGGGCAGGTGTCCTCCTGGCTGCACAAAACACATGGAATAAAACCCGGGCGGGTGTTCGGTGAGTTGACAGCTTTCCAGTATGTGCCTAAATAACCGTCGCATCCGAGAGGTTCTCGATTTTGTTAGGTTCGAAAACTGATAGGACTGGTCGCATATATATATATATATATATACATACATATACTGTAGTTCCGCGTGTTCCCAATAGAGCCAACGTATACCGGAATACAGTTAGTCGTCTATTGATGTCCGAGACACCAGGCGTAAATGCTACAGCACACTTGGAATTATCAATTAACGACAATCGATAGTAACCTCGGCCTCATCTTCCCTCCCTATTTTCGTCTCATTTAGCTCAGACTTCAGTCTCTCGCATCTCAGGAGAGGACAGCGTCTGTATAAGGTTTCCAAGCGTTTCTATACACACGCAGGTGTTTTGTAAGACGTACATCCGAAGCCCCACGGGCGGGAACCTCGGGACGTTGAGTTCGTGTTGCCTCTGCATTGTCTCACTGGACAATCTGACTACAGTGTAATTCGTTTGTGTTATTCCTTTTAGCGTCCGACCCGGCGAACGTGCTCTTCAACGGCATTCACCCAGACCGCTCGGACACGCACTTCCTTCTGGTATTCCACACGTCGGTGAGTCCATTCTCTCTGGGCGCTCCCGCTGGAGCCGTTGGTGTTTTCAAGGCCATCGGCGACATCGACGCCTACCCCAATGGCGGTACGCTTTTTCAACCGGCATGCAAGGGTGAGCTTAGAAGCAGTGCTCGAATTTACTTTGTTGTGAACCTTGTTGTAAAAACAATGTATTTCAGTTTTTGTCTACTTCTAACATTGTGTTTACTTTTATCTGTCGTAACATAGTGCTAATTTAGTTAATTTTTTTATGTTATTAAAGTTTTGTGTTAATATTTATTTGTTTTGCAATGTACTGTATACAATTTTGACTTGTGGGATTTTATGCTTCATTTACCCAAGCAGGAATAAATTACTCAAAGGTTACGTAGAAGGTATACGTAACAATGATTGTTTCCAGGGATTTAAATCACACGTCATCTGTAAATCTGTAACTCTGTCAAATTAGGCATTAATGTTTGACACACGACTATTACAAAATGTAGCACTTCCTGCCGGCTGTGACATAAACAGTTCTTTTTATGATATGTTCATTTACCTTTTACCAGTTTACCATTTAGCCAATTTTTAGTCCAGTTAGTCCAGTTACCATTTAGCACTGTTTTTCACTGGTTGCCGAGCACTTATTTCGTTTTTTACACATGTGCTTAACTAGTCTTATTTTTTCTCCGTATTACAACCATCCTTTGCTATATTAACTGGCATATATATATATATATATTGTATAGCCGATGCTGATCCTATATTCATATCGCGTATCGTTGATCATGTTTCAGGGAATAATACATTCTTTTGCTCCCACATACGTGGCTACATCTACTTCAACAACATGTTGGCCAACTGTAACAAAAACTGCGATTTCAGCGCACAGCGGTGCTCCAGCGCGATGCAAGCCATCACAAAAACATGCGATGGACAGAAGATCAACAGAGTGTGCGAATTCATAGAAGAGAAAGCCACACGCTTGGCGAAGAGCAACGATAAGGAGCAAAATGATATCATCTACTTCACCACCGACAATGATAATTTAAAGATCGAGTGTGAATAACGCTCGCACAGCTAGAATAGCGTTTTCATCGTTCTTCCGCCATCACGGCACCCCCTATGGAGACTCACTCGAGGTCCGCATGTCTGCAGCTGAGTGCGATTGTCGACTCATAATGAAAACTCATGGGGTAACTCATGCTGTGTTAAGGTAGTTCTTTCCTTAACAGATTAATCGGTAAAATTTGTTGCAATGTGAGAACTGCAAAATCGAAGTATTTGGCTCTTGTGCGGAAAATGGGATGGTTTAATACGCTTCTCTGCTTCCGTCCTATGACCGCATGTAGAACAATAAATGGGAAAACAGCTAAATGTTAAAGTGGTGTAATTACGTGTGCGTCATGCAGGTGTGCATCCTACGCTCGCTTGTGACACTGTCATTAGGGTAAATATGTTAGAATGTGTGGCTAATACACCTTATTGCTGCCTCTACGGATGCTTGACAAATACCCCTAATCTTTACCCGTAACCGTTATGGGCCCGCGTAAAGTAAAAAACCGAATTTTTCAGAAGAGAATGATGACATAAGACCCTGTATGCACTGTCTTTTGTTCGAAATACTTTCTTACTATCTAGAAGCTCAACCCGACTTTGTGAGTTAGCCGTAACAGACGTCCTGTACATTTACCATCTTTTCGTCTAACAGCCAACAT
>MNPL01023028.1:24479-39466 GCA_002081605.1 Tropilaelaps mercedesae
ACAGAGGTGACGGCGCCCGACTGTCCAGTCGATCAAGCGTTGTCGATGCTGGTTGTCGTAGAGCAAGGCTGTCGTAGGCCGTCACACGAGTCAGCTTTCGGCTTCGTTGTCAGCGATGCTGTTGTAGTTCTCGGTCAATATCGGTCCATCCTATTAAAGCATGTTACCGATAGCGCAACAGCCTTCTATGGCGTTCTATCTTGAGGCAACGCGTACGTACACAAAATTCGCAATGCTTTATTCGAATTTTTGAGGCCTAAGAAGAGACAAAGCAAATACACAACCCGGTCAATCGTAGTTCTAAGTTTTGGATACGTCACTTTGCCCCCCTGTGGAACTCTCGGGAATTTTTTATTTGCTAGACCGTTCCTCGGAGTCGATGTTTTACATCGTTGAAATCCCATTGGTGATGGAGTTCGCTGCTCTCAGACTGGGTGGACACAGCGAACGGCCAATCGATGAAGCTTGAAGTAAAGATGATGCAATTTTCTTCGTTTCCAGCTCTGAGCAGGGCTCCGAGTAAGTCGTAAGTCGTCTTGTGGGATGCCTGCTCGAGTGAACCTAACCTAGAGATTACTGCAGATTAGCGCGGTTAACCTGTTCGTGTCACCGGAAGTAAGCATGAACTGTGGCTTCGCGTGGACAATTGTCAGGAATAGAATTACCAGTGGACGTGAACACGTTTGAAACATGGGTTGCTTCTCGTGTTGAGGCAAAATTGTGTTTTAAATCCACCGTAACGTAGCATCGGATTGAGGAACCGTAGCCATTCTATTCGTCGTCGGTTTTGAACGTCACAACCTTGAACCATAACATTTTTAAAAAACTTGGGGATATCGTCTTTGGTGTTCGTTATTTCTACAACCACCAATAAAAAAATTAAATTGCTCCAAAATCGCTCTTTTCTGCACATACTGTGAGTGATATATAATATTTTCTTGGTTGAGATGGTCATTTACTATGTATTTGGTTTCTTGCTACGTAATTTGACGAGTGTGCATAACATAATGTTAGGTAATAGTTAGGTAAACAGGATGTAAAACTATAAAAATATTATCCATAACTTAAGCGTTTTTGTGCTTCAACAAAGATGCATCCATATCACGTTCGCAACGTCCACAGTTCTAACACTTGCAAGTTAAAGGGCAGCGACAAAGCATGAACAACTGCCCCCTGCTGCAGCCTATTTTTTGTTCGCCTCGTGTTTAACTAACATATATTTTTGGTCTTCGTTTTCTCATAATGGCGGCGCGTTAATGTGTGTGTGTACTCATTGTCGAATATTTTGCTGCTTCTATGTAACATTCAGATGCTCGCGAGGAAGATATCGTCTGCTGGGTCGATCCCCTGGACGGTACGAAGGAGTATACGCAAGGACTTTTGGATCATGTTACCGTCCTCGTGGGCTTTGCCGTGGGTGGTCGCGCTGTCGCGGGGGTGGTACATCAGCCGTTCTATAACTACGAACAGGAGACGGATCCGTTCCGGCAGGGTCGGACCATGTGGGGTTCGTATGGCTGTGTATAGACTGTTTTATCTATAATAGATTAGACGTTAATAGATTGAATTTTTGCTTCATTTTAACGTGCACATTTCTGGAATGACTGATTGGGTTATTTTCATAATTTATCAATCCCAAAGTCTCGAGTTCCAATCGCAGTTGAAATGTGATTTAATTTTCTAGGAACGCTGATAACTCAAGTTGTTAGTACAGACAGGTCAGGTACGTCTTTTTTATATGACCATCAAATTAGGATATCTAAACTGTTTGGCTCGAACAATTAGAGCTCAAATGGCCTATAATTCTAAAATATTTTTACAGTTCCTAAAAAAAGAATAAAAAAAATAATATTAAAACGTACAGAAACGTTATGTTTTCTAAGTCGTTTTGACATACAAAAATGGCATTTGATATTGACATTTACGACAATGAATACCTTTTTCGAACTATATCTGTTTTCTTCAACAGTAAAAAATGTAAAATCATCAAAATTTATTTCATAAAACAGCATCTCCTCGAGCGTCTGTACAGTGTCCAAGGTGAATGGACGACGTTTTTTTTATCTCTACTGACGATTGCCTTCAGGTATCGTTGGTCTCGGGGTTCGTGGACTTGAGCTCAAGGTTCCGCCATCCACTGGTCTCGTTCTCACAACCACCCGCTCGCATTCGTCGCCCACGATCAACGCTTGCATTGATGCGATGAAACCTACGGAGGTGATTCGTGTTGGAGGAGCTGGACACAAGGTAAACTCCCACAATACGAGGTTTCCTCTATTGACCACATGGCTATTGGGGGGCTGTACATGATAAAGTCGCAGTAGCATTGTGGTTCGTTGAGTCAAACGAACGGCTGAGTTATGTATGTTTAGCTCAAGGTTGGACCCTATCTTTAGCCTGTCTCTGATATTTGCTCGTTCGATGACCCCTGGCCCAGGCTAAACAAATAATGGTTTGACGGTAGTGTTCTGTCAAACTCAACAGTCATGTTTTTCAATCGACAGTTGTTGTGAAGGTCGCTGTTGGCGCGAAATATTCAATTATGTTTTCTCAAAGTATGATCTGTGCTCTACTCTCTGAGTTTAGAGGACGTTTTTCTTGTAACTAAGCACGATCATTTACGCAACGCTATCTCAGAAAGTATGCTACAGGTCACCAGTGTCGAAAATATTAATGATACATTCAGAAAAACGATACGCAAAAAATATATCTGTATTTATGGCATTATTTCAAATTTTTATACATGAATCGAATTGTAGACTAGCACGCCTGTCTAGGCTATCAAGGTTATCCCTACAACTGTTCGCTCTGAATACGACGCCTGCGATGTTGCAGGTGTTGCTTCTGATGGAGGGCGTGGCTCATGCTTACGTATTTCCCTCGCCAGGCTGTAAGAAATGGGATACTTGCGCACCCGAAGCCCTTCTCGTCGCCGCGGGCGGAGCTCTGGTCGATATTCACGGCAATAACATCACGTACGACGCAGAAGTCGACCACCCAAACTGGGGCGGTGTGTTGGCCGCCGCGCGGAAAGACGACCTGCCCAGCTACCTTAAGCTGGTGCCGGAGAATGTTCGGAGTGTGCTACCTATCCTGGGCAGTAACAAAAGCGGCAAACTTTAGAAGTGAAAGAGCTCTCCGGCTGTAGGGCCTTTATTCTTTGGATTAGCAGTTCAAAACAGTTTTACGGTGTAGGTTGACCAATGTGCAGTGACATTGGGTGAAGTACTCGTGGTGAACTGGCAGATAGAGCAGTCGAAATAGCTGAAAGTGAGTTGATGGCGTTGAGGATGATAAGGGACGGGTCAATGGCTGTTGGTAATACAGGACCAGGAAAACAAGTCTAGGTAGCGAGAACCTTGACAGTGCAATTGGACTATATTCTATTTAATGTGACGTCTTGAATATTCATATTTATCTTTCTTGTTGTTAGTTGTCAATAGTTCATCATTCATATGTCACCATATTTAGCGAAATAGCGATATAATCCCATTCTATATACAATTTCGCTTAAGACAAGTCTTGTCGATGCCTACGTGGATGAAAAGAGGTGAATAAAAGCAAGTGGAAGGTCGGAAAAAGTTGACTATGCAGTCATTACGCGATGCAAGACACGAGAGCCCAGCATAAAAATGATAATAACGGGCTAGACACAAATTCAAGTCGTACGAAAAAAAAACCTTTATTTAGGAATACACTTGAAATTTATTAGTTGTAACAAAATGAAATAATACTAAAATGCCTTAGCAAGTCGCAACGCGATAGTACACTTGGGCCGCGGCCGATTCTTTTAGCTTCTTCCTTGGCCTCCACTGCATAACTGTGCAGTATAGCCAAAAAAAATGCTATTTTGATATGCTTCGCCGTCGACCAGCAGCTCCGTCTCCCTAACATGGTGTACGTATTATCGCCACACTAAAGCGTAGGCGTCAGGTCGCCGTCCCTTGCCAACCAGCGGACGATTTGCTCACGTGGGAAACACGTCTGTTCGTCTTTTGGACGTATGCGCCGTTTCGTTGTGATCCCCCTACAGGACACCCGCAGTCGTTCCCTTTACAAGTCGGATAGGCCACTCGCGAAAGCGGCACTCGATTAAGCCACTATGGCGAAATGCGCGTGAGAACAGCGCGGCCGAGCGCGAACTTTGGTGGACACATCCGCGGCACTGAGATGCCACACCTCACGCGGATGGCGAACGTGTGTTCTGGTCAAATAGGTGATGACAAGGTTCTAGTGCTAATGAATACAGAGAGGATACTGCTCGGAAAATGGCATCAACACGCGAGGGCAATGTCGTGCAGAGAGAGCTGTCTGTATGGCCACTAGCTTAAAGGTAGTAATATTAACCTATAAGTTGAATTTATAGCCAGCCGACGTATACGCTATAGATCCCACAAGAAAAGCGTCTGTACGAGGCGTGACTGTCAGATACAATTTCATCAGAAGCTGTCCGTGTATGCATTGTTTTGCATGTCGGATTTGCTATGAAACCGTTTATAAACACACTGAGAAGCTACTGGATGTAAAAAGAAATCATTAAAATTTAGAAAATCGTCATGTACAACCGAGCGGCAAGTGTTACCTAAAAGTTCGGTAATGCACCGTCACTGTATAGTCATATCAGGCGATCGGACATTTTTGTCCAAACGGCAAGTGTTCTTTTGCTTTAAATCGCGATACAGCAATTGTCTCATTGGCTGCTTGCTCGGCATATTCATCCATTACTAGTTGCTCCTACAGGCCTGATCCATCATGAACTGTCGTGTTTGGCGTGAGCCTTCTCAGGGGCGGAATTGCCGCCCGTTCTCGTCCGGGGCGAGATGACCGCCCGAAGGAGCCTCCTAAAGTTGGAGCGCTATGTTCGCGCCTGCTTCTCCAGCGGAGCCTTTTTGTACTCCTAAAACCTCGTCGGCGTCCCCCTCATCGCCCAGCTCCATCTCTGATCGAAGTCCCTCCTTAGGGGCATCGCCTCCCTGGTCTGATTGGTGCGTCCTTGATCCGGACTTTGCAGGGACACACTCGCCTCGAGTTGAGCCCATTGGCGAATGGGCAAGCTCCTCTCTGTCGACTCTCTTATCCTGGCCAGATGAGTCCCCATCAAAACCAGGACCTTGTGTAGCCGTTTCTTCTTTTCGGACTCGTTCACCGTCCTGGTGGGAGGGCCGCATCGCGTACCTTTCCGGGGATCGGGTCTTACGGTAGATGAACTCCTTCGAATCGTCTTCTTCATGCGACAACGTCGAAGCTTTGTCAAGCTCGCAGTCCAGGTTCTCAAAATCTTGTGATAAACCCACACAATTTTGAGTACTGACTCCACTCAGTCCTGGCTGGTCGCCCGAGAATAGTTCTCGTTGATTTTTTTTGGTAGCACTGTCGCTTGGGCTTGGATTCTGTAACAGCTGTCGGAGGCTCATTCCATGTGAGGCTCCACTCGGGCCTGGCTGTTCCTGCGAGAGGTTTCTTGTTTCTCGTCCGTCGATTGCCGAAATTAGGCCTGGCTGTTCCCTCTGCTGCTGTGGCGTTCCCGGTGCTTGCGTAGCCCGACTTGAAGCTGGGTCCTGCGGGATCTGTTGCGGAGCCCTATGCATGGCCCAACTTGGTCCCGGATGATCGGATGACACGTCACATCGGTGCATTTTAGTAGGAGTTTCATCTTGACCTGTCTGTCTTTCCTTAAGCCGTTGCGTCTCTTCTGCGGACTCCGCGCCACTTGAGCCTGGTTGGTGCTTCGGGGATCCTTGTCTGGCTTCTTTAAAAGGGACCCAGCTTGGGCCTGCTTGGTCCCTCGGGGACTCTTGTCTGGCTTCTTTAGGAGTGACCCGACTTAAGCGTGCTTGGTCCAATGGGATTTCCGGACTCTCCCCTGAATGACTAACTTGACTCAAAGCTGGTGAACACTGCGACCGCCCTATGGTCCAACTTGAGCCTGCGACATTCTCCTGAAGCCCGTGTGGCTCTGCTGTTTGCGAGACCTCACCTGAGCCTGGCTGGTTTTCTGGTAGCTCATGTGAGTTTGGCCTGTGCATCACCCAACTTGGCCCAGGCTGATCGGGTGATAGCGCATATCTATATCTCTTGGTAGATATACCACTTCGACATGGCTGCGCCTCCAGAAGTTTTTCCCCGGGCTGCACCTCGCTCGGGCCTGACTGGTTTTGTAGGAACTCCTGCGTGGGTCCGCTAGGCGTGACCCAACTGGGGCCCGAATGGTCCTGCCCCGGCCGCACTAACGAAAAACCGGACAAGTCGTACAAACCGCCGCGTGCCGCATTTCGGGGTCGTTTGGTCGCGTCGAATATAACAGTCAACGCCCGATGCTGCGATGATCCTGGCAGCCGATGATCTAGTTTCCAGCGCGGATTAGCTTCCGCTGGGCCATTATCAACGCCGGCATCCGTCCGATGTCTTCGCTGTATCCGCCTGGCAGAAGAATTCTCATTCGGCTGTTCAGCGTCACTGTCGCCGTCACTGGTATTCGTCAGCATCGTGGCCTCATTCAGGACATGCCGCATAACGATAAAATTCGGCCGCATGTTACCCAGCGTCTCCCATATCGCGCGGCGGATGTCGATTGACGCGACCGACGACCTGCAACGCGAATACGAACGTACAGTTTGTTAATGGCTTGCGGTCAAGAATACCAAGTCCGCCATCGGCTCGGGACGGCCATCGACTTAGAGGTGTTTAGCGCTTGTCCTCGGAGCGGACGTTCTACGTCCTGGCAAGGTTTTCTGACTGACTTTTGCTGGCAGATCAAATGTGAAGTGCGTTCAGAAACTCTGTGAACTAACGGAAACCGCGGCGGGTCAGTTGATGAGGTATGAAGGAGAAAGATGGGGTATTCTGTTACACAGCTTTGCCGACCATGGCTCAATTTAGTTGCTTTGAGGCTAGGATCAGATGCTAGGCACTGTAAGTTATCACGAACACCACAATTATCTCTATCGAAGGAATAAAACTAGATAGTGTTCGGAACAGCCTATATTTAAACATTTCTAAAATCACTATATATATATATATATATATATTAATAAAAGGCACTCATTCTAGACACCAATTATACGCTACTTAAAAATACCTATATCCACTCAGACGGGCCATAAATGCCCGCTCTGTCTAAGCCCACCTCCGCCCCCACATGGCGATTACGCACAAAACAAATAAAAATACACGTTTTTCACGGGGCGCAGGGGGAGGCACAGTACCTAGAGTTCCTCTCAGCCTGTTTGAGCGCCCGTTCGAGAACCTGCGTCATCCAGGCGCTGTACACGGGGTTATCGACGAACGATATTACAGGGTCCCGTTCCAGCTTCCTCAACCGGGCCTCTCGCCTCCTCAAGAGTCTGGCCAACGCGCACCGAAGTCTCTGACCCCGCAAGACCCTACGCGATTTGTATCTACGCCTCTTAAGCTTCTTCGCCATAGCTGATCCGGCCGCTCCTCTTTGGCATCGACTCTACGGATTCGGCCAACGGGCCTATCTCTTACGGGACTAAGCGACGTGTTCTTCGCGTTCTTAGGGCATTATCAACGATGAAGACCCTTCAACGACGAGTGACACGCTAGACAGACTTTCCGATGCTGCTACTTCTGCACAGATTCCCCGGCAGAGCTCACAGGTGACCCGGCGCCGCGTTATTCTCTTGTTCTTCACCCAGATCCAATTCTACGGCGAGCGTCGGATCGGCGGGTTTGCTCAGTGCCGGCCCCTTAGCTTGGCTTTCACCGCTTATCGGTGACAGTTCGCTGAGGACGAAGCGTACAGCTGACTTTGCCGATGACTGCGGCCATTTTGGCCATCGAGACGTCAGACGCCAGTAAGCTAAGTGATGTGCGATGCCGATGTGTATCCGTATGCGTGGCAAGGTGGCACGATTCAGCCAGCCGTGCCAGTGTCGGGGACATTGGCGGTCGTGGTGCGTTCCTTCGGGACGGAGCTAGTATTATGAACGTCAGAAGGATGCGCACGTCAGTTTAGTGGCATCTGTGCTTTATTTTTAGCCCAATGTTCGTTCGTCCTCCACATATATCGTCTGGGGGTGGTGTGCGCGAAAGTAGAGTGACGGTGCAGTTACTAACGATGACCGCATAGGCAAGGCGGTATTGGGCTGAGGTGAAGTGGGTTTACGAAGTATATACATTTGGTCTGGAACTCAGAAATGGTGAGTGTCTGATATATTCGATGATACGCCTCAAGGCGATCGAAGAAGACAAAATCTTCACGCAAGGCTATCCACTGTCGCACTGACGCTACGTTTTCGCGTATACAATGCCCAATCAATCCGGCGCACGTCCATGCGCACAATCGGGAACATAGTTTTAGCTGTGGTAACTAATTTTTGCGGTGAATTTCAATTTTTGTTGTTCGTTTGCTGAGGCCAACCTCCCCTTGTAAGAGGATTTCGTATTTTACTGCTGGTAATCCAATCCGCTGTGTATAAGCACAAGAAAAAACCAATAATGCCCGAAACGAAACGTGTCGGCTCCGCTCAACGAGTGAGGGTCTCTTTGTGGCTTTCAGATCGAGTCAGATCGCCGCGACTGTTCAAACAGTGGAGTTCGATTCTATCGGTTATTCTTCGAATGACTAGGATCGCGACGAGAGCCGTAATAACTCAATGAACTGTAACAAACAGAAAAACAAAACAAGAACAGACTCCAATCGTCTTGGCTAGCTTTAAGTGAGCAGCCTCCGACGGCAAAATCGAGTTCGAACGTAATTCAAAGCGGAGGCCGGCAACACCCGATAGATCGGCCGCCAATTTTGTCAAACTTGATTTGAATAAAAACGAAAATCAGCAAAATAATGTTGGGCGAAATCGCCTTTGATGTTGATTTCATGCGCCGCAAGTTGACCGACCACGACGCTGGAGGCTGCGGATAGAGTGAACGCTGGGTGTACTGGCGAAAAATAGAACTAGAAAAATGAAGAAAAACAAACGATTATATTGTAATAAACCCACGTCATTTGTTACGTAAAGATGTGATTTGGCCACAGAACGTCAAGAATTGCGTAGAATAGCATTTGAACGTTAAACGTTCTTCAATTAATCGTTCTTCATGCCGTTCACCAGTCGCCATGACGCTGTCCGGAAACTGCATTTGAATAGAGCGCGCATGACTATGCTAGCGGAGCCTGTCAGTCATCGCGTCGCGAGAAGAATTCCCTCGTAATATGGCAGTCCGACCAACGCCATATAACTCGGTTATTGTTGACACCTGTAGCACAGATGTGTTCGTTTATGGCACACCTGACGCCGCAGCTGATCGCCGTGGCCCCCAGGAAACGGCGAGGGTCGAGGGGCGAGGTTGACCGTAGATCAGGACCACCGCTGGAGCTGGCCAATGTTTTGACGAGTGAGTCGTTCGTGAGACGTTCGGGGGGGAGGTCGCGGGCGCGTGACTTAAAGCAGCATAAAAAAACGTTTATGCTGTCAGTCAGCTACTCCGCGCGGGCTGAGAGGTCGCCAGTTTTAAACGTGTTAACAGCTGTTTTTAATATCCCTTCGGCTAACTTCTGCTTGTGTTAATGCTTGCAAAATATAGGTTCATTAAGAGCGAGTTCTGTTTAACGTATGTCACCCTACACAGTCGCACGGGCCGAGGAAATATCGACCTAAAAGCGCAGATATGGCGTAGGGACCTACTCTCCTAGATGCCCCTTGCAGTTGTTCTGCAATTCGGCGAGTTTTCAGTTTAATCCTTCAGTCAGGCATTTTAGGTCCCCGCTTCGTATCGTGTATCCAACGGTTTTAGCGCATGGGGCGGTCACTTCGAACTATCGACAGTGGGCACACGAGAACGTCGAATAAACGAGACAATTTTACAATCGGCCCGTGCTTGCGAGCAGCCAATAACACTGCGTTTTCCGACCCCCGTGCTATATCGAATCATCGTGATACAATTACCAGCTGGAGGTAAGGCCCCGTTTGTCGTAGCGTTCTATTGGAGGTTATCGTTTCCATTGCCATCCGCTCATAGGATTACGCCATTGATCTCGGGAACATCTGGTGGATCCCAAAGAGACCGGGCGAAACGTTGAGACTCGCACCTTGTTCGAGGGGGTTCGAGAAATGGGCGCGACGCTGCTGCTGGACCTTAGAGCAAAGAAAAACTGGAGAGGGATTCCTAACAAACTCTTGCGTTCTAGAGAACGAGTCTACCGAAGCTTCGGGATGAAGCTAGGGAGAAGTTAGGCTCAAATCAAAAGAACAAAGACCACTTCAGGCGCAGCATTCGTGCGAAAACATTGGCACTGGCAATCGTTAGTGACAGGAACTATATTTTTAGTATGGGGGATATTTTTTAGCTCGATTTGAGAATGTTCACCGGGAAATCTGGCGCGTGTGATTTTTTCGGTTGCGTTCCTATGTTCCTAGGTATGAGAAGAAACAAATGAAGAAAAAATTCAACAGACCTGAACCACGAGGCACTCTAGGGTTCGGCGTTTGTTCGCGCAACGGGGCCTATTCGCAAGTGTGTTTTCACCGGTGTCATATTCAGGTTTGTCTTCTTGCAACCTCCAACATGTTCACATACCTCCCGTGTGCAAGTCGAATGTCTGTCTGTTCGTTGACAAATCGAAGCAACGAACGCAACGGACATTATAACGCGCCAGATATCATCCTGATCATTGGAGGTCAATTTGTGAATTGTACACGATAACACTGTCCACCTCGGGCTAGCTCTGGCATAAGATCCGCCGACTCCAGTACCTAACTCCAGGCCCATGGCCAACCGCGACGTTGACCGATGGCTACCCAAAGTACGACCAATTCCAAAGAGACCTCTGAAAGTTTCGCCTGGCGAATTCCATTACCTCGCTCGTTCTGAGGCGGGAGGCTTATCCAGGAACGGGCCTTGGCCTTGCCCGACGCTCCATCACGCAGCTTGGCCCAATACGTCCCTATCGACCGTGACCGAATATGACCAGCAAAACTTCTCTGCTACAGCGCCCGACTGAGAAACGAGAAACAAAGAAGCTCTTCCCGTTTTGTTAGGCGCTTTCGTTCGCGTGAACTGGCGTTGCCGCGTGCGTCGTCCATCTTCAGGGCCTATTTGGGCTATCTGTATCGTCTGATCGCACGCTTTTCCCGAAGATCTCTTTCTCGCCATTTTCATTGATGGCTGGTTGGATTTCTGGCGCATAGGAGCGATTCCCCATCGGCCATTCAGTGGCGATTGTCGACGCGCGTCTCCGCGCGTATGCCGCGTCAGCCGTTACCCTTCCTTCCTTCCTTCCTTTCTTTCTTTCCTTCCTTCCTTCTTTCTTTCTTCCTTCCTTAGCTACGTTCTCTCTCCCTCTCTCTCTCTCGCTTTCTTCTCTCTGTTGTTATCTCTATTCGCTTCAGTCTCATCGCTTCAGCGTTTTCTGGCAATCTAAATATTTTTATGGCCGACCATCAGCCGTTTTTTGCATTACCCTGTAGGGCGGACTAGCTCATAAATAAATATCAACGTGCAGCAACGAGGATCAAATGCGTGTGTCTACGTGTCTTCTTCAATTGCAGGACGCAACTCGATTGCTTTGGCAGTTTTGCTCTTTTGTAGAACCGTCTCCGGGAGTCTGTGTCCTTTCGGCGATGTATAGGCCTACCAGTGTACCGAGCATGCCAGCCTATTTACGGCGCGAGGCCTGTTAAGGCCGCCCTCCGGATTCCACCGCGTCCGCCCAGGCCCCACTCGGCCCCGTCGTCCAAGCGGCAGAAGCCCTGGCAGCTGCTCCTTTTCTCTCTCTCAGTGTCTCTCTCTCTCGGTTGCCCTCTCCCTCTCTCTCTTTTCTGTTTCCCTTTCCGCGCGGTGTCTGCGCGTGACGGTGGCGCCATCTGATTGCGCACGCCGCCTCGACAGCGGGGCCCCGTTTGTGTTGTTGGTCCGTCGTTCTAAGACTGCGCTGGCAGGTGTTCGCTTAGGCGGCGGCGGCGGCGACGGCGGCGGCGACGACGTCCCTCTCGCGCGCGCGCGCGCGCGCGGTAGCTACTACATAGACACGGCGGGCTCAGCGGGTTGGCGCATTCGCGTGCGCCCTTGCGAGCGGAGGAGACACGTAGATGGTGGTAGTGGTGGTGGTGGTGGCCGTTGGACAGCCGTGTTTATGGGGGTCCGTCCTACGGCGTAACGTGAGAAGCGCTGCTGCTGCTGCCGCCGTCAACGTTCAGTGTCGGCTGACGGCCAGCCCTAGAATAGTCTACACACTACGAGCGCTGTAGGCCCGACCGTCCGGCTTTGCCCTGCGCGCACCAGCACGAGTTAGCCTCTGCCTGTCGACGCGTAGAGGAGGCGGGCGGAGGGGGCCTGTCGCAGAGACCTCGAGATCGCCGAGCCGACCGAAGTCCCAGTGGTGCTTTGACGGCGCGCCGTGTGCATCGTTCGTGTGCCGTTTGTTGTCCGCGCGCGCGCGCGCGCTTAGTCGCGAAAACGTTACTGGGGCTGCTTGGTTGGCTGTTGTAGCTTTGTTTTCATCGTTTGTTGCTGCTGCTGTTATTGTTGTCGCTGTGGGGCGGCGTGCGCCAGTGTGAGTTGTGCGCGAGCAGGTGGTCTGCTTGAACTGACCGTGTTTGTGTTTATGCGAGGCCGAGAAGGAGAGACAGTGTCCGAGAGGGAGAGCGCGAAGAAGGGCGAGAAATAGAGAGAGTGAGCGAGAGGTAGAGAGAGGGAGGGAGAGCGAGAGAGAGAGAGAGTAGTCGTACAGCTGCTGGCGGGCGGAACGGCCGTCGAGTAGGACGGCAGCTTCGTCCAGCGTCGGACGCGGCTGAAGACGCAGCAGTTCGCGGCGGATCGTGTGCGTGAGACGCCGTCACGTAGAGGATAAGGCCAGCGCGTAAAATATGGAGACATATATGTGCCCTTAGTCCAGCAGGAATTCGACACTCGGCCGCGCCATTGGTGATGGTGGACACGCCTGTGCGGATTAGGGCGATTGCCACTGGAGTGCGCAACCGAACGGCGATCGCGGACGCCAGCTGATAGCAGCGGCGTAAAACGACAACGGCAGCCTGTGCGCGCTGCATTCGCGTTTAGACTACGTGACCATACGAACGCGGCGCACTCGACGCGAGAAGGCCGCAGGGAACAAGACGAAACAGTCCGGGACGACCGGGACTTCGAAACGGGACTTTGACAAGAACTAGCGGGAAAAAGTCGTCGTTTTTCATCGAAATTCACAACAACAACAACAACCGTTAATAAACAGGACAAATCGACGGACGACCAGAGACAGTAGGCCATTGGCTGCAGGCCAAACAGGATCAGCTGATCCAGTCTAGACTCTCTATGAGAGTGGGATTCCGTTGGTCATCCTGTCCTGACGTCGCTGACGGTCGTGGCCTTCGAATTGGAGCCCAAATGAGATAGAACTGTGCCTGAGAAAACGAATAGGACCAAACGGACAGGTGCAATCCTCTCCGAACGCGGGAAGACGTCGGCCGCCGGGCCTGTGTCGTGTCCACCAGAATATATCCATCGGGTTGTATTTGTAACTGGGCCTGCGTCTGACGAGACGGGGTCGAAACCCACTGTGTCACGTCGTGAACGAGGGAGTGAACACCTCCCCCCTGCGTGCGAGCGTCGCGTCGTGCGAGTGTCGCGCACGCAGCCTGGACGACGGCCTGCAGGATCGTTGGGGTTTTGGCCGCTTTTGAAGGACACTCCGACCTCCCTTCGGGTTTGGTCGTTGTTTGCGTTGAATCAATACAGGGTCGGGTCGAGAGTGCGCGACTGAATAGAAGTGACAGCGAAGGACAAAAGGGGGCTTGGCCAATATTTGGCCTACGCGTCTACACAGAAACCGCTGGGCGAATGCTGAAGCGAAAATATCGCTGCCCCCTTTATCGGAGAACGCGACGCGAGTAGAATTGACGCAAAGAGCGTTTATTGAAGGCGATCTCCAGTGCGTCCGTCGGGGCCGCTTCTGGTGGTGAGACCTTGACACGCGCAAACGCCGTCCCCGAGCGTCAGGGTACGACGCCCCTGGCGATAACAGCTGTTACTTAACGACTCTGCAGGTCGAGAAACAGATCGTCCTGAAGCGACGATAGCCGTGAGAGATCGTCCCAGATATTCGGATCTTGGGCCCGACGAAGACTCCTCGTCAAAAGGGAACTGCCGTCAAGGACAACCGGAGCTGCGTACGACGCGTCACGTCGTTCCCCTCGAAGGTGCGCTCCGCTTGGTGATGGTGTCGCTCTCGAGGTGTGTCTGTGCGCCGTTCTCACCGTCGGAGGCCCACGAGGTCGACGCTCGACCTCATCGTTGTTGAGTTTCGTCCGTGAGCTGCAATAGTTCTGTGCGTCGTCGCAGACAGTTTCGTCTTGTGCATGTGCATGTACGTGCCTGCGTGCCGACCGTTATTATTAGCTGCAGTATCGGTTGGTCGGTATTGTGTTCTCTATTCGTCGCGATCTCACACCCCAATGGATACGCGCGCCTTCATCTAGGAATCCAACGCCAAAAAAAGGTGAGTGACGATAAACTCGAGTGGGTGACGACGACGACGACGCGTTGGTGCGTCACCGCTCGTCGGCTCGCTGGGTTGAGCGTAGGAAATGGGGATCGAAACCCGTAAATTTATCGGTTAGCCGTGACAGACTCGTGAGCTGTACTCGTTTGAGCTTCTACGATAAATCAGAACCAAATCGGATAGGACAGAAACAGGAACACGTTGCTATAACCAATCCGGGAGGGTCGTTCGTTTCTATCGTACTTCCCAGCGACAGAATACGAATTCTAGTGCGAATACGAATGCTTTTCAAGTGATGAAAGTCATGTAAAGACAAGGGCACATATGGATTTAGGGCGAATACAGAGAGATACAGGCGTTTAGTTTTTGCTTAGGAACGTGGATAGACGTCCCGGAAGGTATTTTGAACGGCAATTTCAGGCTTATCCTCATATTGATCGTTGGATTTACGCTGTACAGTTTATGTTCGTACATCAAGTAAACCTTATTAGTCTCATATATATATATATATATATATATATATATATAT
>MNPL01023031.1:20109-33023 GCA_002081605.1 Tropilaelaps mercedesae
TAGGTTCCTGAGCTACGATGTCATTCCCAAAGGGTTCAATGGGCCTATCAATCTAATGGTTCATAATTAAACAAGTAATATAAACACGAGTCAGGTCTCGAGTATGATGCACTTATCCAGGACCGCGTGTAGAGCTCCAGCTCTCCGCGCAGTGAACAGTGAGTTCTTTCATTTCAATCTCATTATTCATCGTAGAGCCCTGAATTATTTCATATGTCCCAGACTTCCCTCAAATTAATGCGTTCTTCCTTGAATGTTAGATTGTTTGTCGTTGTACTTCACAAAAAGCTTTATCCTCGCAATTTCCCGATAACAATGTAAGTGTGACTCTGCGTGCTGTTCTAGCCTCTTCGTGTTTTTCCTTGGCTCTTTCCATACCGTTATATTACTCTTAAAGTGCATCATAAGAGCGAACTAGTGGCAGCAGTTAAAACCGTCCAATGCAGACGAGATCGCAAATTCAGCCAAACACGCTATAGCTGTTTTAAATATTCTCGTTCAAAATGCGGTCACACTTTTGGAAACTCGTTTCGAAATAACATTACTCTATGAATTGGTAATAGGGCAGAGATCCATAACCGCGAAGCCAACATTATAAATCGAATATAACCATTCTGTTTTTTCTTTGCATTACATACTTTCAAACAGCTATGGTGGCTCTTGTTGTTCGCTTACAGATACGTTAGCCAATTACGAACAGCTGAAGTTTGTGCCATCATCCATTGTCGGGATTGGCCATGCGGGGTACACGCGAAATTCGTTTCAGGCTTAAAGCTAACATAGCGTGCCTTGGGTCATAATTCCCTCATCTCTCATGCCCAATCTTATGGCCGAGTCACATTTACGACGGTTTATACCTGGTGCGAGAGCAAGTCACTAATTCGGTGTATTCTATTGAAAGCGATTCGGGAACCCAACTTAATTCATAGGTTTTTCAATTTAAACCGCTATAGGACGAGGGCAATAATATGGGAGATCAATTTTGATATGAATTTGTCGCATAAGAGTGTGGACATCGTTGTATATACTTTTGATGAAGAGCCAGCTGTTAGGCTGAGCTTATTGCTTTCTCGAACATCGATGCTTTGAATTGATTTCATTTGACAAGATTATAATACATGAAAGAGCACACACTTTGCGTCAGAAATATAAAGAATAGAATATATAGTAATGTTGGCATAGGGTTAAGGGTTAATTCAAAGCATTGCAGCACAGATAAACATAGTAATTTGCTTTTTATATCAAAAAACAAGCATGTTTCCGGTTTTCTACATCCGCTTTGCCACTTGTAAATTAATATTATTTATGTCTTTAATTCGTCCAACTAACGTGGCCGAGACAGAGCAAGGACTTTCGAGATTCCGAGATTTCTTAGAGCCATTAGTAGTCTAAAATTGCAAAATGGTGCAAAAACTTGTTTTCTGCAACTGTGTCAACTATCGAGCGCTTTGGCTTGACAGAACAGTTGATGTCGTTGATGTGTTGTTTTGTACCTGATCACGGAGCGCGTACGCGTCTAAATCTCAATCTGAATATTATGGTGTGCCCTTTTTGATAAGGCTTTTCCACACTGGGGAACTATACTGTCATATGGTTGGGAAGCATTGGGGATTCGCATAAACGTTCACATTTTTCGTTGGTTTACAATAAACCATCTAAACTATGCTATTGTCTAATGCCAGATCGGACCTAACCGGCTGCATTGCAGAGCAGCCGAGGCTTGGTCACCAAGATCGTGAGCTTAGATTTCGATTCTGAGCCGATCAACACCGATCAAAGTCTGAAACATATTTAAGGAGCCTTACGTCTGATGCAGATAGCGTTGATCAATGTCAAAATGAAACAAGGCTTAGGACAATGGCCATGCATAACATGACCATGCCTTGCGTGAGGGAGCATGCAAGTTCTGGTCAAAAATCATGTAGTGAATGTCACGAGAGCGATGCGTTGCGTGCACATATAATCAGTATAATGGTATGCTATTGACCATATTTACTATAAACAATATTTACGTTAGATAAACCACTGGTGTAAGGGTACTGCCCTGGTACGATTCTGTGGGCGGTATGTATGCTTTGTATATTCGACAAATACTGGCTTCATTTTTTAATGGTTGATTTCTAAGCCGTAAATCGGATATTGATAACTGTAGATTAAAAAATGACCGAAACACATATCAATTTTTCCTGGAAGGTTCCTGTCGTCGGTACTGTATGGGCGCTCATAAGAGGTCTACGCTGACTTCCGCCAGCTTCTGGTGCCATTTGCAAATGTACTTTTTCTTAACAGGTTCCAGGGACGGACTGTGCATCTCAACTAAACAATCCAAAAGGAACGTTCCGCCGGCAGCAGATAATTCAGACGGGTCCAATCATTACTCTTCATAGTAAGTACGCGTTTCAGATACCCAGCCAGTTCAACCATCTTCGTCTTGCTGATCAGATCATGGGGACGCGGTTGGGCGTATCTCACGAGTCGAAGAGTGCAACCGTTGCTGCCAGCGATAGTTTCTGCTCCTTGAGGCCTCGTCAATGAGGTTCCAGTGGTAAAAAGTTCCGAGATCCGGTAGGAAAAACGACACACTTCTTGAGTGCTGCTCGTGCTTAGCGGGAAAAGATCATTCCCAGAAAAACGCCCTCCGCCACCCTGTGTCTCGGACTCATTGATAGCTGGGTTGCGTCAGTTCGGCGTGTGACTGTCAGCTTTCAATAGTAAATATTTTTGTTGACTTGCGGTCCATCAACTACCAACATTGATTGGATACACAAGCTGAGGCTATCAAATCGAATCATTGTTGTCGTTTACAAGAGGACTCTCGTTCAACGGCACTGCGATCTAGTATGATTTCCCTTTTTGCAGAAATCGTCACCAGACGTCCAACCGCTCGCGAAATATCAACTGATTTGAAATCCACAAAAATTGCACAAAAAATGGTAAGATCCGTTTGCTGAGATCAGGTTAAGCCTCCAGCTACATCCTACGGATGCTGAAAAAAATTGCAAAGACAACAAAATGCCGGCATCTTACCAGCAACCAAGACCTCTTTGACTAAAGTGTGCAAAGCTAAAAATATCACTGGGAGCGTAGGCCATCGTTTCTGAATGGGTCGGGCCCAACAGCTCTTCACATGCCAGAAAGCAGTGCGACAAATGCGAATTATTCTATAGGCCCTTCAGAACCTTCCTTACGCCACCTGTAGATTCGTCCCATACCAGGAAATATCGTTCCACTTTTCTAGAAAGCATGTTTGCAGTTTGTGTACTGTTATGAACTAATTTTACTACTTTGCAGCGGGAACCAGCTATGAAACTACGACACGGTCATTCTTCACTTCGTCATTTAGATTCAGTTCGTAGAAATGGTAAGAAGCCCGAGCGGTCAGTTTCTTCCCATAGCTTTGGGCTTATTGAGCTTTGGCTGAACATTCCAACTATGTCTGTTAAGGGAAGGCTATCTGGACCGCATAAATTCCGTAAATTCGCATAAATAAGGTATGACCTTAGCTTGGATGCTGTAGTGCTTAATAGTACGAAGCTGCATATTCATCCAAGGCACCCCTTGTCTTGACAAAGGAGAACAAACACTTAAGCGAAAAGTTAGTAATAACTCCGTCGAGCACCCGAATAGGGGACGGACAACGATCTTTTTTCCTAGAGCGCACCGACAGTAGGTATGCTGGTATAGAATCATTGTTGTTCAGGACAACGGATAAATGTACCTTTGTGACAAATGCTGCTAGGTGAGTCTACACACAACCATATATATATATATTTTTTAGGGCTGACCATCAATCCATATTTAACGTCTACAGTACCGTTCGTTGCATTACTTCGTAAGACGGACGCCGTATAGATGTAAATGTGCAACGGCTGGAATCGAACCCGTGCATTTACGTATCTACTCCAGTCGAAGGGCGCACGCGAATGCGCCAAGCCGGGCTTGACGACCATACATATAGCTACGTCTCTTTCGATTAAAGTAGCGAAATGACCGGTAGTAAAACGTCGCCGTAATTCAACCAAGTAGCGTTCCGCAGGACTAGCAGCAATTTACAGGCCAATTCACAGACAAATTTACAGCGTGAAGCGTGCTCCTGAGAGCATGGTTTTGAGCCGCCATGAGCCTGCCGAGAAGCGAATTGGGAACCCTGCGGAGTGAGGTGGGTCTCGTGAAATCGTAAGATAACTTGATCAGAAGTTCAACTAACGCGTTTCTAATAAGAAAATAACAGTGCTGCATTTAAGGATAACTATATTTTATCTCTATGGCTAGCTACTGCTTTAGTGAGGGGGCGAAAATAGGTAGCGTATTTGGCAGAGCCAAGTCTCGCAACAGTGTACAAACTAATCGCAACAACTCAACAATTTGCGCAACAATCGCAAACAAACTAATCAGAATAATGAAATATCTTGACACTCTTGATTTTAAAGTGTATTGACCGTTTTACACTTGTCTTTAGTGGAGTACAATGACGCATAAATCATTTTCGAGAACTACTTCCAATACGGATTTGTCCGTAAGCTCAAATATTAGAGCAGCAGTATGCATTTTCCCAAATTTTTTAAACCTTAAAATAGATTGCTGTTCTGTATTATCATAGTCAGCTCCTTCAGTTATCGTATACAGTAAAAATCATATCCACAATATTTGACACAGCTGTTCATTTGATTAGCACACCGCTGACAAGTTGGTTAATTCTTTTTGATCTCCCATAAAGTTCGTTATAAGAACCTTGATCGACTCGTAGAACTGCCTTCAGTTGCATTACTGCATATGTTAAAATCAAAGACTAGCGTATAAAAACAACACCATTGTGCTGTTCATTACACACAGTAAGACGTGGGCCTAGCTGCACGAAAGCGCTCCATATGTATGCAGGCGCAAAGTGTTGCATGCTATACAGGTTTGCGCAGAACGAAACAAATAAACAACTGGAAACTATTATACACAACTACAATGCCAATAATAATAGTAAGAAATACACCCCATGTATTGCAGCTGATATATTTCTCCGTCATGGTCGATATATATCCACATTTCTGTTTTACCATAATTATGCTGAAGGTTAAGGAAGGCCTATGCATGCCTGGGCTAACGTCGTTCATTCTCTCACCCTTTTTTGTTGTCACTGAAAAGGCAAATATTATTGTTAATTGTATATATATTAGGGATAATATTTTTTGTTGAGGAAATTCTTGTTCATTTGAAAGCGAACACTCCAAGGTAATTGAACATTGGTCGATTAGTCGGAATCGGTTTTCTCTCCCTACTCACTCATAAATGGAAGGTAAGTGACAAACTATGTTAAATAATAACAGCTGCAACTAAACGTGAGATCGTATGTTTGCACGCAGGACATGTGATGACTACCTAACTCGGATATACAACAGCCCGGGATTAGCTCCGAAGCCAAAATTAAGTATGCATCGAATCAATTTCGTTATGCGTAATTTATCTTTATTGTTTGAATGTATGGGTTATTTAAAATAACCAATTACCGCAAATAAATCTCTATTTGCGTGTACTTGATGTAATACATTCGTCAAAGTCAATTCATCAGATTAATTACTCAGATGTGCTAGAACCAACTGGGTCTAAACGTAACCGTAACTTACGCTTGCACACACACTCAGCAAGGCAAATAGCTAACGTTTCCAAGACCTCATACCGTCATATTGGTCATGGTAAAACGAAGAGAAAGCAAGCAAACGATACGAGTATTTGTCTCTTGCACTAAAATTGCGTACAGCCGCGTGTAGTATATTTTGGAATAATTTTAAAATCAGACGTTAAGGATAACGACGTCAAAGGGTAGCAGCTGCTTCTCGAAGGTGACATACAAAGCGTGGAAAGGTAACGGAATAGTGGAAAAACGAAATCTAAAGATTACACCGACTAGCAAATAATGCACAAATTAGACCTAACCTATGCCTGGGTCTTTCGCTGCACAGCTTACACGTACTGACAGATCTCCGAGCCGACTGGAAAAACTCACCAGCATCAGTTGATCCAAACAACATCAAATTCTCGTCCGCTTGACAATTTTTTCTACCTCTAGTCGGTCCACGATAATGATTCTAAGCGACCAGACTCTTCTGCAGGCCACTACGGATGTGGCAATAGGGTGCCTGCAGCTCAAAGAAGCCCTATCGGAGGCCAAAGACACGCTGCCGGAGTGGCCACCGAAGAACTCCGAAAGCATCACGTCCTACCATGACGTCTTTCAAACGATTCAAATTGCAAATGACCAATTTCAAAGTACGTTAGCCTCACTGGCGAGCGGCCTTCTCATAAGCGCCTACGAAAAGCCATCCGAAGCCGGGCGAAGAGTCCGGCGGCGACCTGCTGCGCCGTCAATCCAGAGAAGACTTCTTACACCTGGCAAGTACGATCTATCAGTTACCTTGCAGGCCTGCTTAACAGCACTCGACAGTATGCGCGGAAATATTGATACGTGTGTCAAGGCCGCCGCACATCCCAAAGCGACTCCGTTGAACCCGGCCGCTATGCCTGGAGGAACGTATCATGCTAATCTCTGGAGTGTACTTGATACGAATCGTAGGTTTTTGACTACGGTAAACGGCATTGTAGATTCATGCAAATGGTATCTATCCGGTCCACCTAGACTCTCAGCGTCATCGAAGACGGTGAAACTAGGCAATTTGTTTAAGAGCCTGAAACCCTTAAAGAGGCCTACGGAATCGAGGCTTCCGATGTTGTATCGGCCCTTCAAATTTACCCGAATGCCCTCCAATAAGAGAGATCAGTCACCCAGAATAGATCTGCGAGCACAGGCCAGAGATCAGAAATTTTCTAGGAAAATGTCGCTACTTTGCTTGGGGTTGACGGAAATGGTAGCGGAAGGATTGGCTATATTCGCGACTCGCAATGCCCTGTTAAAGTGGCTTGGTACGTCTGACTGCAACGAGCGCAAACAAAACACGCCTGATCCGGTCTATGACCATAGCTCTAATGACCTCTCTATCTGCAAGCTCAATAGTCGCTGCCCAAGCATGTACAGCACACGAGGTTGCAGTATGAGCCCTTATAATGGAAAGGCGTTCAGTCCAAAAGCTTGACATACTCCATAGGGAATTACAAAGATACCGATGTCCACACATAGAGCGGTGGTGGTGGCCGTGATCAGCGCATACTCCACCGCGCCCTCGCGCCCTTCGTACGAGTAGGGGCACCGCGTACGTCTCGGTGGCAGCTGCGCTTTACGCTGGAATATCAGCGACCTTTCTATCGAAAGACGTTAACACGTGTTTCAGTAATTAGTTGGTCCGCCTGGACTACAAGACGGTCGGAAAGATGTCCATACGTGTAAACGTATGATTCTACTTAAACGCACTTGCTACTGTGGAACGTGCAAGTCAACTATACGAATAGTTCATAATGAACCACTCAACTAGTAAGCGAGCAAACGCTTCCAGTGGGGCCACCGACATGATTAAATATCTAGTCTGCGTTGCGTCAGCGTCCTGTCTGACGAAGGTCCGTAGACCCGGACGACCGATTATAGGCTTATTGTCTGTTTTGGTGTGTGGCTTGATTCATATTGACAGCTGACATTGAGCATTAGGTTAAAGCTATGCGATTCAATGATTGTCCCTTATTGGCCCCACCGGTTGGGGCCAATTCAAATCGCATAGCAGCCCAAAATCTCTGAAGCGGAACAGAAGAACTAGTCCGAGATTAGAATTTCCTTGCCAAATTAGAGCTTCATGAATGAGCCAATCACTTGCGCTGGTGGTGCGGTTGCAATTGAGGAGATTCACACTGAAGCATTTGGAGATGCCAACAGAAACGATAACATGTGCTTACTATGCTTATTACGAATAGCGGCTTTGAATTTCTTCCATTAAACCTGCGACTATCGCTGGCCAATACAAGTCTCGTTTCGGCCATGTGGAATCTGGGTAGAAGAAATGGGCGGTCTGGTTTAAACCGTTACCTCGAGCCATATAGGCGGGTGGAAGATGAACTGGACAGCATACAGGGTGGTTCGTTGTACCTGAATGCTCTTATTATGCCTATAAGCACCAGTTCTATAACATCATCAGCATGCAGGGAGCGTGTAGATGCCTTGTGGTGAAGGCCTCAGGCAAGAGAAAGTTGTTTCCAACGCGCACTGGATGTCGTCTTTGAATCTTCAAGGTGTACAAAATTATCAGACATTAAAAGCTGATATTACTACCCACGAGCTTTATTCTTAGCACTTCAGATATTCAATAGTAGTGGTATGAGCGACGGAAGCACTGCTGAGGTAAACAACTAAAATGGCTGCGCGTACTTCTATTGTCCCTCTCCGCACTTCAAACCGAAATATCAACAGCAGATCTCATTCTTATTATAAGCGTTATTCTGGGCGGTATTTCCTCTTACAGTCGGTAAAAATATGGAAGAGTTTCACAACGCTGCAAGCACAAGCACAGCCTAGTTCACTGCAATTTTGTTGACTTTACGGGTAAATTAGAAACTGTTTATTCCCTCACCATGCGAAGATCATGTCCACATTTATGAGGTTCATCATAAATACTACACCATAGCTACAAGGTGCCATAGCTATAACAAAGCCTTTTACATATTCAACTAGGCGAGCATCCCTAAAGGTTAAGTCGTAAAAACCAAATAGGCTTAGCCACAATTGTTAGTCACTGGACAAATCTCCATCCATAAACGAGAGAAAGTTAACAGTAAAATTGAAAATTCATCGCGTATCATCACCACCACGTATCGTCAAAGTGACCACAATTTAGCCCACAATGATTCTAAGATTACCAATGAAATAGATGCTGTTTAAACCAGTCGTGTTCAGCCCAAATAAATGGCAATAAATAATGTTGTTCGATTCTCGAACACTAACAGGGGCAGGATGTTTGGGCTACGAAAGTATCAGTAACACCTCAAATGCAGCTCTTGATTAAACCATTATGGCTGTCCTTAGACTTTTCAATTATTCAATTATGAAAATATCGTAACCAAAGGGTCTAATGAATTAGGACAAGCTTTTTGTTTATACCCCTAGTGCAACGCGGGTGGCATACCAGTTACGCAGGTAAAAGCGACTTTCGCTTGCACTCGAAGGTCAGCATCACGTGCCCCGCCGTTGAAATGCTGGTCTGGTCGTATTTCAGTAGGTGGTTATATCCCTTATAGAGGTAATTTTCTAGTTCGCTAGCTTAACCACTCAATTACAAAAATTTTATGCGGCTTGGTTGTGGCGTACATGCTTTCAATATCTCCGAAGCAGCCAGTTCGTTACATGACATTGTAGTCTAAACGAGTGCTTAACATACTCTGCGAGTGCTTTGTGAATAAACCATATACAAGTTACCTTAGCGTTGTTGTAGCGACCAAAAATTAACTTAAAGCCATCGAGCACGGATTAATAACAGGAGTCGGCGGTGAAACAGGTAGATAACGTCATTCCTCGCTGACCTTTTCCGCATTTCAACGATACACGTAAGCGTGGAAAATTCAGTTGGAAGCCATACATGTGTCGGATTCGTCGACTAAAATATAAATACTCCTTTCGAAAGGTATTTAATTTTTTGTTCGTTTCGACGTAAATGACAAAAGATGAAAATTTTCAGACTAATTTTCATTCCTGTCGTGACGCACAGAAAGTGTTTAAATACACCCAAAAGCATATGATTTTAAATTGAATTTCCTACGTATAATCTTACAGATGCGAGTGTTTTTTTTGGAAGAAATCAAATAAAATATCGCATTTGTTTCTATGTTGTTGAAAAAGTTTACTTTTTACATTTATTACATCTATAAACATTAATAGTAATTCTCATCAACAGATTACATTATATATCGTGTCAGATTTTTGACGAAAGCGGAAGATCGAAAAATCCCAACTACAAATGATCTGATAAAAATTTAAAGTTTTTCCATAAAATTGAAACATCGCTTACAAATATAGATGCATCTCTGCAGGATTTTGAATAAATTTAAAGCATTTTAACTCTTCGTTCTTATAATTTAATTTCATTCATAGTTAATCACGCAACAGGGGCCAGTGACCGCCCGCACATGTCTACATTAGGAAGCCGTATAATGGCTAACCTTCAAGTTGCACTGTCCAACCTGAAAAAACGATCGATGATGGATTTCGTAAAAAATTATTTGTCTTAAGAAGAAAGCCTCATCACTGTGTGCTTCACTGTCGTTATTATCTGCAGTTATTTCAATGGCGCTCTCAATGTTTGCTATAAAAAGCAGCTTACATTTCATGATGACGATCCGTTGCTACAGAGCATTCAAATCAACATTATATTCAAAGTCGATAAAAAAGTATACACAGTATGTTACAAAATTGCATATTATCTAGCTAGGCGGTAAGACGAGAGATTAGTATTTAAACGGAAGTGAGCTAACTAGATTCGCCTATCTAATAAAATACTTAGTTTTCTTAATGCCGTACCGTTCAACACTATGGCGCAAATGTATATATATATATATATATATACATATATATATATATATGCCAAATTGGGCCGCTTCTTTATTCCAGGATATTGACGGTGGTGATCATAACCTGGAGTTGTGGGATAGACTACAGGCTATCGTCCGCATCATCAACTTGAAGTATGTACAGTTTATTCGAACGCAGGTCCACAATAAAATCGACTTCCCATCAGCGATTGCGTTCAAAGTTCCCAAATACTTGAACAGCTTGCATAGCAAGCACGAGAATTTAACTAAATGTAAAATCACAATATCAGACAACACAAGCACAGCCACGGACACGGCTGCACTGCGTAAAGAAATAGCGATTCGTTATTGCACAAACTCTATTATGGGGAAAAGAAATGATACTACGTTTCGTAACCCAAACAGTAATGAACGATTTGGCGAAAGTAATTTTTTGCGGTACTGTTAACCCACCCCACCCACTGATGCTATTACCGGACTCTTCAGAATTAAGCACTGATGTCGCCATTCTTAATAACGTTTCTACAAACAAACCCGAAGACCAAACAAACCCGCTATTTCTGACGCATACGTAACACTGGCTTCAATCAAAACAGGTGCAATTGGATCCACGTGATGCTAATGAAGTTCGAATCTGTTTTATACATAGTTGTTGGATATGACGTTTTGCTGAACCAAGCTGAATAGTTCATTGTCTTCTGAAGCAACGTTATCAATAATTTATTACATTCGAAGCAGACGAATTTCTGGATGACAAGCAGGATGTCACTTATTCTGGCACTAAACTTTGTGATTCAGTAGTATCACTGCGGCTGCCGTTATTACCGTAATTTGCTTGATATTTACCTAAAATTATTTATTCACCAAGTTAAATCAAATTCACAAAATAAATTTGAGCACATCACTCCACTCTCAGATGATGGCTGTGTTGCTAGAGAAGATTTGGTTATTAGTGCTACTAAGACATACATTTGTACGCTATTATAGCAATATAAACACACGTAACTGCAGATCCAAACCGTGAGAAAGCTGCTGATGCAAAATGGCCTCTTTCAAATCAAAAATGCCTGGGGTTCAGGCATAATGTGGCGCCTGCCATTGACTATTACTGGCTTTTACTGTGTTGGATTACAGCTGTGATGGGTACGGCTTCGTAAGGAAAGCATAAGAAAATCAATTTTAGATGTTTTCAAGATGCGCAATCGCATGGACGGTCTATATCCCCTCATCGTACCATCACGAATGTGACAGGTGGGGCACCGCTAAAGTAGCACCAGTATCAATAGGTACAAGAACTTATTCTGTTAAAATGAGTGGTGTAGACCTAACGTCAGTTTTCTTGAAGCCCTTCATCAAAGAAACCAAGTCGTATAGTAACATATTCAAACCGATCTTTACTATACTTCAGTCAATAAGCCCTAAGCACCTTAGATCGTAAAAAACATATACCTTGAACACGACGTTACAACTACTTTCCGCGTATAGATCTATAATGCCCGCATAATATGGACAATATGATAATGCATCCAGCTCAGTTTTCCAACGATGCATTCCCGTGCGGCTCGGTTTGACGTTATTGGTGCGCCGATGCATGTAGCACAACGCCAAACTCCGTTCGAACAAGAAACCTGCATTTTGGGTTGTATTTTGCATGAGGTCTATCCATATCGTCTACCACACAACGAGTTTCATGCTGCCATGTTGAAACCCGATGGAAAAAACTTGGTCGAGGTTGGCGTAGAAAGCTTGCACGATATGACAAAACCTTGTTTACTAATAGAGGAGGATAAAAAGGCTAACGGAGTCTTCGCTTCCTTGTCTGAAACACGGGGGCCGTTAGGAAATGGAGGTGCTCACACCGTTGTCATATTCTCGTTTGCGTCCTCTGGAACTGAGGATTTTCAAAACAAATACATCACATAAGGTATTTATGGCTCTCCTTGGCGAAACCTACAGTCTTTAAATTTCATCATACACTGATAAATATTCAATATATCCTTTAAAGTTTTTTTTTCTTCTTTATAACAGTATATACAAACCACGAATTTCCTATCGTTAGAGTCCTAACCCTTTTTCACACCCTTCAATCCTGATCAGCCTTTTGGCGAGCAACGTTTACAATGTACCCTTGCGAAGGCCAACCAGACAAGGATTTTGGCTGTCAACTCCAGACTTATTTCACGGCAGACTGACTGGCGAAATCCTCGATTGCCGTGAGGAGGTGAGCTCAGTCATCAATCGCATGGGGCCTACTATTGTAATATACATGCCACCTTTCAAAGGAAGCAGGGGACGTCAAAAACGCCATTTTAGTAACTCTCAACGGTTAGCGATACAATCTTGATAGTTACGCTACAGTGATGGAAACGGTAAAGGTCAATAAATAGAAATTTTTGTGCCAGCAGAATGTGTCAGCGGTGGTAGGCCTTTGTTTCTATACGAACTTAGGATGTTATATATATATA
>MNPL01023038.1:1580-48813 GCA_002081605.1 Tropilaelaps mercedesae
AAAATGATTAGCAAATCAGGCGAAGATTAAGAGCTGTTGAAAAGTATTTTTATAAACCATAAAATGGCACATTGGCTTTCTCTGGCGTGTATGCTAGCCGTCTGTTATCCTTGTCCAACTCCATTAGATTCTGTGTTCATCGCGCTAGCCGAATATATAAAATAAGAAAAGAAGAGCAGCCGAAAGGCGTGGGACGCGTGACAGCAAGTTAATACAAAATACGATAGAGAGAATCTTTACTCAAATTTGGACCGCGTGATAGCACACGATTGTCTTGAGTGCGGCACCGACTGGTTGTTTTTTCCGTGCGAGCGCTATCCGTAAAATGGACGTGTTCGTGCGTGTGTATGTCGAGCCAGGAGGTGACCTTGTTTCTAGGTAGAAAAATAATTTAAAAAGTGATATTTATTTGATTAGTCTAAAGTAAATCCTCTCATAATCTCGTAGGCTGGGTTTGAGCTGAGTAACATAGACGTCATTCCAATCTGCGCGTATCTTTTTCGGTCACACACCTTCTTGAATAATTTGGCATAACCAGCTACCCCCGATAATGTGCTCTGCATTAGACTAGAGCACATGTTCAGTACATATCCACTCGCGTGGTCCTCTCTTTGTTCACTTGATAGGGATGTTTGAAAAAATTTTGGTTTTGTTTGATCTTTTTAGCTGCTAAACATTGCTAAATATGCTCTCATCTATAAGAATGATATCAAAATAATGCCGAGAAATATTCAGTGAGCACACTGAGCAGGATGAACAAACACCTCAACTTAACCGTAAACTTCCACCTAACTTTTGGTTGTCACCCAGATTACAGGAAAACAATGTATTCGCATGCGCTTTGCGGCCGAAGGAGGCACGTAGGCGCCCTGATTCCGTTCCTGTTGTTGCACATTACACTCATGAAGTTTTTCGTACGAAGAAATGTGAAAAGTATTACCGCGGATTTTGCGAAAGTGTTAGGGAGCTTTTATACACTAGCGCTATCAATTACGGTAAACGCTTTTATAGACCATCAAAAGGTGCCACCAGATGTATGAAGGTTCAGCTCCCGAGGTCACTTTCTTGTAGCTTAGGCAACACGAAATGAAAACTAGCACTAAGAACAACTGGCGAGCATTACAAATTACTGTTTTTAACAGTCAGCCTTAATTTTATTGCTTGAGTCCGTTGATCCTCTGCTGTCCAGACAAGCAGTGTCCTATGGGGTTCGTGCAAGTATACGAAGGATTTGTAATCTGGTCTCTAACGCCTTTCCGTTGCAATGTCCTTTGACTGCTCGAGCGGATCATCACCTATCGCGGGACTTAACTGGCTGCTCATAAGCAAACGTTAACACGAAATTATTGCTTAAATATTGCTCCGACACAGTTGTGCGGTAAGGCTATTTGCATACTTAACAAGTTGTGCCGTGAAAATCTTGCTCACAAAGCACGCGGAACAATATTGATTTAGCACAATAAGAAATGCCTTGGTTCACGCTAAAGACCCCGGCACCTAAGACGGTTCGGTAACTCGATTTCTGCGCTTAAGAACAACCTAGCCTAAGAGAAAAACTTGCAAAAAACGATTAAGGAATGCAAGACTATATGAAAAACTACAAAGTGGTATTAAGCATTAACTTGCTGTACCTTAATGGCTTTGCTTTTTTCTGTGTTTTGTCTTTTTGGATTTTGATCTTGGCCTTCGCGATTTCTCCTTTTTAGATCGCTTAGGCTTTTTCCTGGAAGATTTTTGTTTGCCGACTTCTTCCACCGGGACGTCGAGGTACGGGTTTGTCATAGTCATTTTGTTACTTTGCGTCCGCTGGGACAGCTTCTTTGGCTTTAAGCCTTTAACCAAGGCCTAAAATCACCACTCGAGAAAAGCTTATTAACTAAAGACAACTATACAACTAAAGACAACAACCAACCGAGTCATGTTGATGTAAAATGTACACCCGTAAATTTTTATTACGATTAGAGTGGCCCAGCAGAAGCTGCCGGCCTTTGAACTATATTCACTTAAACTAAATGAGTAACAAAAAAATGTATAATCCTGAATTTTATCGATGACCACGTACTGCAAGAATATCTACTTTCGCACGGTTTCTTCGGTTTGAATGGTTTATGCCCTGAAAGGTGTTTAATTGCCAGCATCTGAATCAGTGTGTCCATTGTCGATCCTTTATTGACAGCTTTCGTTTTTTTGCTAATAGATCCCTTTAAAAATAGAATACGAACATAGTTTTGCGAATGAGCGGCGCCATCGAGTGAACGTTCATAGTGTTTAAAGCTGCCTCAATTCTCAATCGAAAAGTCATATCTACGATGTGCTGCGTATGCAATAAAAGCAACCTGAGGCCAACTGCATACAACTATTTGGTTATGCTAAGACAAAACATAGGCCCGTGTCTGCTGCATTGGTGATCCGTAAACCTAAGCTGTCATCGATAACGTAAGCATTCTGTGCCACTCTGAAGTAGTATGTCATATACAGAATTAAATAGAATTCTTTAAACATTTATAAAATAAAACGTAGGTTAGGCTTCTAAACCTAATTTTTGCTGGAAAGGCTGTATGATAACTTTTTTTGGTGTGTAAATGCTGTTCTTATATTTTTCTTGATATTCTTTGAAGTCAGTGTTTAAGATAATACCAAAACAAATGAGTATAAGATACTTATTGGGGTCTATTTTCAAAAAGCGTCCGCGCATGTGTGCAAAGTTTCATCGAAAGCCATGAACTTGCTGTACTCTTATTTAACTTTTTTGGAAAGTATATAAATCTTTATGTATAAAACGGAATATAAGGGAAATGCGTCTTATTCAAATTATTTAGCATGATTTCTAATCTCGGTCCTAAGTTTGCCACAAGTTGTCGACTTACATACATCTGGGCATGAATTGTGGCTCTTAAATTAGTGGAAGTCTTTAAAATTATACCAACTTACGTGTATGTTATTGACATACTAAAAGAGTCGACATAAATTGTATTACAAAACAATTATTAGAAGTCTAATTTCTAGCGAAAACAAAAGTAAAAAATTAATGTCACATGATTTTATAAACACTGAAAATATTCTACTAGTTTTTACCTCTAATGCCTGACCTCTAATGCTCATGTTGCACTCGCTAACTAAATATTCAAAAAGGAGTAAATATGCAACATGTGTGGACAAGATTATTTGTCCAAGTGGCAGGCTATTTTCGTTATTGTAGTGATTCTGATAAAATAATAATAATATTGGCATAAGATCTCCAAAAACTGAGCTTTTACATTCAATACACTAAATAAAGCTTGTATTGTGGAGACTGTAACAAGTTACGTTTGTTTGGCAAAATATTTTTATTAAAAAATTGTTATCGCTAAAACCGGCCTCTCGTTTCGATAATGCAGTAAATTCTATTTGGCATCTTGTTTGCATACAAACATTGTTACGTTTCAATAACAAGTGACTACATGCGTACAGATATTTTGACTTTTGTCAGTAGCAAACGAGTCGGTTGTATGACTAAATATTCCCTAGTTTTAATGACAGTCTCAGCTAACAGGGTGCAGAGCTCTTAGAAGATATTCATTCTGGCAATGGCGCTTTTTTGACGGTGTTTCGCTAATGAAAAATGAGTCTCCACAACATTGGCAATGGCACTTTCTTTGACGGTGTTTCGCTAATGAAAAATGAGTCTCCACAACATTTTTGCCGTAAACAAAATTATCATAGATACGTAATGGTAGACGGGGTTGACAAATTCCAGAAGTGATTAGCAATACTAACCGATATATCGTAAACCTGTTTAGGACCTGGAGGGCCCATGTTTTTGGTGAGGTCCGAACCTATCGGCGATCTTGCCGGTGGGCTTGTATTGTTCATAGGCTACTGGAATGAATTTAGTCTGTGTTAGTACTCCAGTAATTGAGATGCGTCTAATGAACTACGTTGCTCACTTGAACGAAACGGGCTGCTACGGATAGACTGTCAGTCGAAGTCATCTTCGCCTTTACAGGACAAGTTTTATATATCGAAGCAGATGAGCCTAACAAAAATTAGCTAGGTTGACGAGGTCATGCGTCCCATCCCCGAACCCTACTTAGAGCAAAAGGTGACTTTCTTCAATTCCGCTATTGCTGGTGTCAGCTCGGGCATTGGTCTGAAGGCTACATAGTAAACACCATAGCACATCTTTTCTTAAACATCAATCCAATCCAGTGCGAAAACAAGTTTAAAAAATTCAGACAGCATGACTATGCTGATCTGGGAATTAGACCTGGCCTTGTCGCCTTTCGAGCGGCTTCCTTATTGAACACCTCCGCCAACGATCCGCTTGTTAGGACAAACGCGGTAAGACAAACAACTCTTTTTAAAACAAACACGATGCAAAAGTTCAGACTATGTTACGCGTGAAACAACTTAGCTATCACAAGATCAGCCTTAAATTTAGTTTCCTCGCCACGCCGTTTTTTGGCGTAACGTCCCCGTATTTTCACATGCACGTTCCTAGAAATGCTTATCTTGGTTCTAAGTGTCGTTTAGGTCTTTGTTTTATCACGTTCTTATAATGTAAGCGATACATACGTCAGCTCTACTCTTTGACGAGCCTGCAGAGTAGCTACTATCGTTAGTGATCGAGCCCATAGCTCGTCGTGAGGTAGGAAGAACAAAACAGGCAACGGTAAGGACACCAAAATTTTCAGCTGAGGCGCCTTTGAAAAAGGCCCACCGTCGTTTTTCCCCCGGTTTTTCTACAATTTAGGTTACTGACGTGTCGACGACGTACATACAGTGCCAGTCATCGATTTCGTTATCCGTGCTAATCGACAGTCTGTCGGGGTTGTCGTCCCTGTGGGTTTCTTTCAGGGTCACGGTCACTAGCGCGACGTGGGTTCTGCAAATTTTTTTTTTCAGTTTATTCCGATGTTCTCGGGACAAATAGCGCACACGACCGAGTGTAGACTACAGTAATCTCTCGTCTTCGACAAACGAGCTGTCACATGTGGTTAGTAGTTGTTGTATTCATAAACTCGTTTGTAGTCAGGGTGACCCGTTTTTCTAATTTCTTGGAGATGACGGAAGGAGGAAGGAGATGATGGAAGTAAAATTTTTTTTTGTTTGAGGCGGTTTTAATTAGAACTTTCGGATGATATCGATATTCCAACCTCAAGGGTATTGTCGTTCTGTACAGTGCGACTCGAAACAGACTCGTATATCCCCTTGTCGACACTCCACTATTTATTGAGGAACTGAGCAGCTGTTTTAGCCTCCGTTCCGCCTGCAACGAAATAGTCTCGTTCTGGGAGAGAAAATTCGCAGATATCGATCCTGGCTTCACCGGGGCAATGAACGATGACATGTGGAGGGGTTCAAATCGATTGAGCTACGCGTTGTGGTGGGATTAACCGTGCATGGATTTCATCACAAGCTATTCT
This sequence comes from Tropilaelaps mercedesae, assembly GCA_002081605.1. Taxonomy (NCBI): domain Eukaryota; kingdom Metazoa; phylum Arthropoda; class Arachnida; order Mesostigmata; family Laelapidae; genus Tropilaelaps; species Tropilaelaps mercedesae. The sequence goes on from MNPL01023038.1 coordinate 6,986, forward strand.
TCCTAAGCATTTACCAGGAACTTGCTCCCGCATGTGTATGTGCGCGATGCGTTTATATCTGCGGTAGATATCGTGCGGCGGAATGTGCCCATGTCACCTCGTTGAACACCCTGAACTGAATACAATATCGATATTGCTTCTTAAATCGCTAACTACTTTCTAGCGAAGTGTTACTCGACGTATTGAGTGGTGAAAGCATTTTTGGGAAAGGTCCTTCAGAGTCTCTAACACATAGCTATACGTTATAGCTTAGGAAAGCATAGGAAAACATATGTTCCCTGGTCTTAGCTATTTAACTAGGTTTGTGCTCTGGCCACGTTTAATTACGTACGAGGAGCCGTATCGTTAGATTACCCGAGTATTTATTAGCTCGGTTCAATGCTACCTTAGTGTAAATCTAAACGCGATAGTCGCTCAGTATTGGAAGACCGACCCAGTGCCGATAAAAAGCATTTATAAAGCCACTTGGAACTGAAAGCTGAATTAATATCAAGAGCGAATGTTGCCCCAGCACTTACAGCAGTAAACGATTCGAAACAGGAGGAAGGAGTACGGTTGCACTTTACATGTCGCCTCTTTCTTTGCAGCGTTATACCTCCGATTGTAATCTGGATAAGCTCAGCTTAGTGTCACATACAGGTTGGCCGGGCATCACACATAATGGCCACACACACAACTGTGACACACTTCTGTATTCGCAATCACGCTACTCTTACGTATGCATGTAAACACCTCCGGTCAGTAGAATGAGGAAGCTGGCTCGAAAGAGAAGTGTCGGCTATTTTCTGGCTGTGTAACATAATCTTGGCGGGCATAAATTCCTTTTATTATAATAAGACAGATTATTTTTATTAAAAGGTGGAAATTCCTAAAACCACATAGCAATAGCACCTCTCCGATGAGCGGACTTCTTCCGGCGAGTTCTTAGCACCAGTTGTTCGTCGTTCAAATGTCTTAATTGCGATAAGGATGTCACTCATAACGATTTAACGTATATACTATGCCATTATGAGTGTAGAATGAAACGGCAAGAGTAGATGAATCGTGTCAAAATCAAGTCCACTTGAAGAAATAGCCTGTAAAACTCAGTAGAGTTAATTATGTGTTTTTTGTCAGACAGTGTATAATTCCTTGTTCTAGCTAGCGGGGCGTTATTAGAATACGTATCGTACAAAAGCAGTCGCTCACATGAACTAGGTCCTTATAAACTGTTGCGGCTGTGATCTGGACATTTAGCTGGCTATAGGAGCCAATTCAGTTAAAATCCCAGTAAAGAGAGCTTCTTGCATCGGGCATGGGAGGCATCAGGAGAGAACTGATTTATCTTTTTGAACCTTCATAAAAACGTACTTTGTTTTTTGCTACCACCATTACTATAGTACTCATTATTGTGTTAATGTATTATTATATTATCTTTATATCATAGTCGTGATTATATTATTACTATTATCAGCAGCAAATTCGGCCCCGACAGTGCGCTTTGCAAAAGTCGAATAACATTTTCGAAAGATACAACTGATGTCTATGGCGACTAATCGCAGCACGCTGATCTACCGGAATAAAAGTACGGCAACATTTTCTATTTGGAATGAATTCGTTCCAACGTTTTGGTCTTTGCTAATTCTGCATATCCAAATACATGCTCTTCATCCAGCAGTAGTTTTGCGTTTTTTCTGAGGCATTTAGCTTGGATTGAGCTGGCCTGTTGGGGATAAAAACATCAGTTTAGAATGCTATTCGAAACTATTTTAATTATTTACTGCTTATTTGTAAAAGGTAAATGAGCAGGGAATTTATCTTTTCTTTCTCGACAAAATGTAATGATGGCGACGATGATATGATTACTATTAGAGGTGGATACATTTCAGATCATTCCTATGTCCGTAAGAGAGCAGGTCACGCAAGTCAAATACTGAAACTTCTTAATAATGGCTGTAGATTGACAGTCTATGCACGCCATTGAACCATTGCGAGGGTTCAAACCATGCGGTGATGCGAATTCGCTTGGTCAATACCCCGTAGTCAATATTACCGCAACAGATTGAGCATGATTTGTAATAAAATTATATTATGATGTGTGGTGAATTTCGGGAACTTTTAACAAATACAACGAAATCTTTCAAACTGCATATTTTTACGAGTTATTCGTGGTTATTCGTACAAGACCAAATATAGAGGCCTGAAGAGGTCTCTGTTCAATGCAAAATCGTTTCAACTTTCATTTCGCAGGAGTTTTACATTTTAAACTTCTGATATGGCCGATGCTGCTTTATCTGTCACAGTGGAATTTAAAGTGAGATGAAAATTAGAAATTTCTCGCAGTTACTGAATAACGTGTTTGCCTTTTCCGGCTGGTTAGCCATGTCTTGGTGCTGCGTCTCAAACGCCTCAAAGCTTGCCAGCTCCTTCCCGTCCGCATCAGTTCTCTGTTTTTCGTCCCCTTAGAGAAAGCGGATATGAGATACGCTTCATTTTCCTCTAGTTTTCCACTCATTTCATGCAAAACGAGGCGTCACGTGAAGCAACTTCAAATGCGTTGAGGTAGTTTCCGTAATCACTATTTGCGATTATGCTATATAGATGTCGAATGATGTACCATGGTATGACGAACTTTCGCAGTACGGATATATATATTTAAGCATCATACTTTTTCGCGCTTCAACAATGAGTCAATACGAAGTTTGCAGATGTGTCGGTAACATGTTAAATGTGTATACGGCATGTTTAACCCTAGCATTGGTATTTTTTCTTTTAAATTCGCATTTTCAACAGTGCCGATACTACATAACCCTTTGTACACAGGCACTTTCAGCATATAATCATTGCTACAGATTTTGCGCGCGTAAGAGTACGAAAAATCACAAATATTGAACTCATACTGCAACAAAAAACATTGATGCATACGTGGCACGACAGGTCTGGTAATTTGCCGTGACTGTTAAAACACGGGTATGCCCTGTCTGTTCAACTAACTCCGTATTGCAACGCGGCTCTACACCAGAAACCTCCAAACTACCATCGAGACCCTTAGGCTGGGCGATACATATTCTATTTTCATTAACAAATGCAGGAAAACGTAAAACTTAATACAATGAACAACGAGTTTCCTTCAATACGGATTGTCAACAAGACTCATCCCAATATGACAGCTACTGCCAAGTGCAGTGGCCGTTAAACACCGTTAGTAAACACAAAGGTTTCATAGGTCGGATCATGACGCTGGCTTCGGAACCTCCTAGAGGCTCGTACGTGTACGAGCAGTCATGTTGTCGATATTTACAAAGTTGGATGGCAATTAAAGGCTGATAGACTGCCTTTTTAATTACTACTAGCGCTGGAGCCGACCGGAAACCTTTGAAGGTTCGCCAGCTGCCATGACCGATATATGCCTACATGCGCACTGCATCGTGTGCCTTCTTGTCGAAGTCGGAGAATCACTCATCGAGATCGCTCAGGCAGGGTGTTTAATACCGAGATTTCTCCGATAAACTTGAATTTATTGAGAACGATATGTATAAGTGTTAAAAAACGACGTAATTGATTTCCGTATTTAAAAAATATGTACCGCTGCCTCCCATACGAAAGGTAAGGCCACTAAACGCTTTGTCGGGTACCGACTTTTTAATATTAAAGAATTATCTGGTGCTTACAAGAGAAAAGATAGTGGTTTTGCTCATTCGTCTTCATTCGCAAACAAAAGGAACAGTAAGCGTCAGTCGCTCTGTAAGAATGAAGAAAAACTCGACATTTTTTGTGCAATATTGCCAAACTCAGCTGTTTGCCTGTCACTGCATACTGCAAGTTCATGAGGCGAAACACGGATTTTTGAGCGTTAAATTTAGGTAGTTTATCTAGCGAAAACGAATGTTAGTTTCCTCGATCGGTTATCTAGAAATAGCCCGGGTCGCAAATATGCATTTTTCTTGGACTCGATCATTTGAATTAGGTTGGCCGCAAGCTCTGCTGCAACTACACGCATTAGGTTTTTTGAATGTACCGAGCAGTTTTCTTTGTTCAACAATACTTAGGTGTATTTTTACTGTTGTAACGATTTAGCCGGGCTGAACAAAGCAGGACCTGAATTTGAAGTTTGGCTAATTAGAGGGTACATCATCAGATAAAATCAGACCAAGTTAAGCGTCAATCAATAGATATATTGCAGCATATTTTTAAGTAGCTCAGCCAATCCTCTTCATGGGAATCGTTAACTATTAAGAAAAGCAGTTCCTACTGATCGCTTTGGATTATCTCAGCGCGTCCCCATCCGTTCCGAATGCTAAGAATAGATCAACGAGGGTTTATAAACGCCAAAATGAACGAATATTTACACTACCAAGTGAGGTTACAACAGCGACCAATGAACAACAGTGCTACCATAAGGGCTCTTCTTCGTCTTGGTGATAGCATTCATTAAGTCGGTTCGCACCATTCTCTCACCATTTTTACTAAACGAGTGGAGTTGTTACAAAGTCCAAAGCTTCAAAGTTACCTGCTCAATGTGCAGGCTATCCTGGCAATTTTACGTCATCCAACTTTCTCGGTCGCTTTTAAGAGCATTGGCAAAGCCGACTTGGCAACCCAAGACGTTAGTGTGCTACTCGACGTAACACAGGCGCACGCCTTGCTTCGTCAAGAGAAGTTTTTGTACCAGGATTGCTATTACTGCAGGTTATGTATATTATAAATAATTTTGTATTTCCTAGACTAGTAGTCTGATTATGAGCAATTTGCGCGTTAAACTTTTTCTTTATGGGCTAATTATCACACAAACTTCTCGTCCCCAGTATATATTTTTAGTGTATTCCCCACTGTAATCTGTCTTCCATATCCAGTATATTCCACGCCTGTGTGGTTCTCCGTTTTAATTGCATGGTGCAGCGTGCTGTACCTGTAGATACGCTAGAGTTTATTTCTATGGCACTTCGTTGTCATCCGTCCTGTCTTGGTTCTTTATCCATGTTCCGCCACTGCATCCCATCTCCTCCTACATAGCAGGCATTCAATTTTCCCATCGGCCATTGGCATGAGCGAGGCTTTCTCTTCTCCCAAGCTTCTTTGACGTGATGCTCAAGTATCATCTTATTGCTCTTCTATTCCCACCTCTGCCGTACCTCCACTGTCCGTTTCCCTTCGCTGCACTCGCGGGCATTCCACTAGAAGGCAGCCTGGGCAATAAGCACACTCCCGCGTGGTTCATTCTTCCGGATCCGCAGCCGGGTCCCCTGCCGACGCACTGCTGTTGCCTATTGCCGTGGAAGATCTTCTCTCGTACCGAAGGCTTTCTCTTAGGGCTCTTGTTTCGTCTTTTTGCTTCCGTCATCTCAAGAGCTCAAACCTTTGCGAGCATCACCGGCAGCAGCTGCTACTTCTGTCCCCGAGAAGCATCCTGAAGTGATGCAGCGCACGGCGGAGCTAAGTGAGAATACAGCGTATCCACTATTCTTGCTTCAGGGGTTTTACCAGCCAGTAGAAGCGTCGCCGGCGGTACGTTCAACGTTCACCCTCGTCGTCGTCGACGCTTTCAAGGGTCTGGCGAGTAACTAAACAAAGCGATTGGAAGAGAAAAATTGAAACAGGCTAATTCTAGAAACGAAAGTACTATTGGTTTATCGGTAGTACGGTAAAATAAAATTTTATATGAGAATAAGTCGGTGAGTATAGAACATTGCACGCTATGCATCTTTTCCGTAAATCAATGGCAAAATTCTTCTCTGTTTCTTTCATTTTGCCCTTAGTAGAGGTTCTTTGGCTAGTTGAATTCAACCAGTTTCTAGTTAGAACAAGACGAATAAATCGAACTTTTTGCACAAGGCTAACCAAATCTTTAGAAAAAATCCTTATTTTTAGAGTTCATCGTAGTCGTCAGTAAGTATTCGACAGAAATAGAGAGATCAATGTTCTATTGGGTGCTGCAAATACCCGAGCAGAATTGAAAAAAATTTCGAAAAGTCAAAAAAAATAATATTATCTGCTCTTTGGGTTCGGTAATTCGTGTCCGGTTTTCAACTTCGATGCGCACTCAGGATTATTCGTTTAGTCAAAATCAAACTGCCTCTTTAAGTTGTTTATTTTAATTAAAGGAAAACCTAAAATTAAACTCTTTTAGATTCTATATAAACACCTATACAGAATATAACTTCTATTGAAACTTCTTCAGGCCAGCCGTCGAAGTGGTTCGTCAATAGTCGGAAACGTCGGTACTTACCTGCACGAGTTTGTATCACCTGAGCCGTAATATCTACGATCGAATTCTCTCTCTCTCTCCTACTTGACAGTCAAAAATGTAATGAGAAAAAGCTTCTATACCTTTTTCAACATCTTTATATATATATAGATATATCGTAAAGAAAGGCAGCTCACTTCTGAGCACGCTCTTTCTACATACGACGTTGATTCTTCATCCGCTTTTTAGTTTGTGTCATGGTAAGCTACAGCACCCAGGTTGAACACAGTACGTATGTAATATTTCCATCTACATGATTATATGTTGTCATTTGTAGCACTGCACAGTTCTCCTCCTCGTCTTGTCTGGCGTAAGCGTTAACACAGATAAATGGATATTGCGACGGAATGCAAAAGTACATGTATTGCTATGTAAGTGGGCAAAATGATAACTAAGTATCAGACTGCTATTTGTAAGGCGTTGTATCTACGATTCGCATTACATACTTTTATCTTTTCTCGTTCTCGCGCGTGTGTGCACTACCCCATTCAGAATAGTTAGCACCTTAACAGTTAACCTTAAGTAAAAATGTATTTAGAGAAAGGCGCCTAGACAAACTCAATCTCAGACATGAGAAGCTTACCAATAACACTGAAGGGTGCAATCGTTACTCGAAAATATGATTTGCATATGTTGAAATGCTTCATAGTGCTCTATCCATGCGTATGAAGTGTATGTAATTGAATTCAACTGAACGTTCGTCATTGTATTCTGTAAGTACCTTAAAATATTGGCGGTGTTTGCCATCGTTCCACCATGTTCTTCAGTGGAGACGCTTGGGTAGCGAATGTAAGCAATCATCTCGTTGCTACTGTTAAAGTAATGCCTGGCACAATGAATACAAAGAAGTGCGTGTGTTCTTACGTGGAAGCAACGAGGTTTGATGATAGTATGGAGCGCGTGCCAAAGGACAGGCGCGCTAATAAAAGGTCTGCTAGAAGCGCACCTTTCTCGCTAGAGGCACGGCCTTTTTCTTTACGGTGCCGTTGACGATAGGTGGCAGTGAGTGGAGATCATTAAAGCGACTGGATTGTAGAGCCTTGCGTGCACTGTGCGCAAGAGTCGCTTGGGTCAAGAAAAACGGTGGCCATTATCATGACTTGCGTAAGAGTTCCTGTCCACTTGATCGCGGCACCCAATGAGCAAAAGCTAAGTGCACTCAGATGCTGTCCACGACTGTCATGCATTAGGACCTGCGTGTCACAGTAAAACGACGTGAAACACTCAGGCTCGGGCTTTCGGGGCAATGAACAACACGGACCAAGGTGGCCCTGCCTCATATCTGCGAGATTCGCTGCTCAGCTAAGCAGACGTAACAGTCACTGACCGTTGAAGGCTTGCTGGTTAAGTGACAGCGAAAGACAACAAGAGCGCTGATCTATTAAAACGAAAAGTATAGTTATTCAAGAAAAAAGGTGTTTGGTTACAACAGGTTTGATACCTTTTAAGAACTTCTTCTAGGGAACTACACCGAATCTGTGTGGTGCAAAGCACCAATGCTTTTAGCACCGCTATCAGGTACACTTAAACCTATAAATCCCGTAACAATAACAACTCAATGAAGTATAGAAATTAAAAAAGACAGCGTATTGAGTTTTAGAACGCATTTTTAGAGATGTTGTTTAATCGAGAAGGCAAGAGTAAACTCAGTGAGATTATAATGCGCGGCGCACAAATCACTCGGACGTCTATTGTGAGTTCTAGGAGGACGAAAAGCAAAATTGGAAAAAGAAGGAAGTACAGGATGGTCGCGATCGTTGTCGGCCCGCATCTCTTAGGTTGCCTCTTTAGCCTGAATAATTCCTCGTCGGTAACGACGGTAGATTTATTCTCAATAGCGCAATAGAGAACTCGCAACACGAAATAATTTGTCTATGCGGGCGAGTAATAACAAGGTTTTACAGAAGACGCTATGCTGTTACTTTCTATACTATTGTTAACGTATATTACATACGCTCGAGAATAGATAGATAACCATAACGGCCTCGCGGTCTGCGTTGGCAACCACCCCAGTCGCCTTGGCCGTCATTTGCATTTATCCGCTTATCGCCGGCAAATCTACTCCATTCAGTCTGTCAACTGGTTGGCAGTCCAATTACGGACGATCCGTCTTTCCTCATCTCCTTGCAGATGGAATCATTGCGGCCGGAAGTCAATCCAGCCGCAAGCAAATTGAATTTGCAGGGGCGGGAGGAGGTAATAAAATCTATTTCGGAGGGACCGGCGGAATGCCGCGCGGTGAAGGTTCTCTGGCCGATTACTTTGGTTTGCCTTCTGTCCGCATTTGTGACCCCCACGTGCCGGAAAGTTTCAAAGCAGTCCGAAGTAATAACTGGGCATTTGCATGGAGCATTCCTTATACAGTCTGGTCCATTCTCCCTGGTAACGGACATTATGCAGTTTGAATGAGAGAACGCAAGAAGCCGGTAGATGTGAACAAACTCGTAATGTTTGTCTCCATCAAATAACGAAGAGCGATGTATTTTTAATCGAGAACAGATTACATAGTGAGACAATAATGCAGTAACCGGGGGAGCAGCCTAAGGAGAACAAACCCCTTAAATCGACGGTGACTGAGTGCTTTCAGACAATAGACACGGAGATTGGATGTCTTGAAGATAGTTGGATGTCTGAGAAGCTAAGGTTTCAGAGACATGGATGGCTAGTGTAGTGGGCTTGAGCTCAGCTCGAACACGCACCCCAATTGTGCGACACTGACAATGTTATAAGAGGCAATCTATAGCGGCCAAATAGCATGCGAGAAATTTAGGCCCACTGCGTTTTGTGAGTTACACCCGTACATGGTTCGCGTCTGTCTTCGCTGGATTTTATTCTCCATCTTGTACGACGCAGTGGGTTGAATTGTATTGTGATCCTGGATAGACATAACCGGATAAGTGTAGTTGGCAGTCAGCTGTAAGATATACGTTTCACTCGCGTCTTAGCGTATCTGCTGGTCTAGTTGCTATGACCGTAACATATGATTCAAGACACAGGTTACTGAAAGGTTAAAGGTCGTGTTTCTGCACAAGCAGGATTCTAGAGCTTCGTTTTTTTCAATGTCTACGTCATGCTTAAATTGAATAAGCACATCTCGAGAGACCTTTCCCCTTTTATAACGTTAACAAAAACACGTGTAATTCAGTTTGTCACCCTAGTGTGAAGTTGTTTTCTTCAGTTTTGATGTAAGAGCTACCTTGCCAATAAGTCACGTATTTAGCTCGGATTTATACGGCGGTATTTCATTACACTCCTTCGTTTTAATAAGAAGCTTTAATAAATGATTTTGTCGCAAAACATTTTAATCATGGGTGTCGGGATTTAATTATCAAGGAGAACATTCCTCATTTGAGGTAATGGAACGACGTTGCGCCAAAAAGCACTGCAGTATGTGCCTAACAGGCTTATCAGTGTAAGATATAAGAGGCTGTAAACAACGGTTCTTGGAGAGCATGTCGTTTTTATACGACTGCGCGAGGTGGAGGGGGTCATATATCTGGTCCGCTGATAAACGAATAAATGTAGCTCCCGTGCACTATTGATCAATAAAATTGCAGCGAAGTGCGAAGAGCTCTCTATATTAACTGTACAGCTTGCCTATGTTGAGCAGGCGTACAGTACAGGAGTACCGAAAATCCTACTTAGACTTTTTCTCACGTCCTCCTCATTTAACGTTTGGTTTTTGTTACATTTATATAATAATGAATTACTCCCTTGAAAAGTATCTGCTCTTCCTCATTTTTGGTACAGTGCGCTAGCAATGAAACGATCTCCTTTTGGTAAGATTCTTATGGCCAAAACTCGAAATCGGTGCTCTATTATTTTTCTATAATATTATTATCGCTATTGTCATCATCATTCTCATTCACAAATCGGGCTACCTTACTTGTATTCATCCAATTGATACTCGGACAATCCCTGGTCGCTCTCGACCTTTAGATAGCTTTTTCATCACTGCGTTGAAAACTCTTTCCATCAAGTCCGTCAACGTCGTTTAAAGCCCTCAGCACGCGTACTAAAGCTTGTTGCATTTTCTGCTCTCTATTTTCTAAGCTCCTTCTCTTTACTACCAAGTTAGCGAGCCAAATAAAAGATACTTGCTCCACACCTTGGTTTTTGTATGTCGTTTATACTTTGAGTTACCTCGTAGTACAAGTCAAAAGTGCCATGTTTGTACCACAAACGTGTCGCAGAAGAACATGTATTCACCCCACAAGCTCCACCACACCATATACCCAAGAAAAACGTATCCTCAAAAATGAATATGGAAGTCCGCACATATAGCAATCCCTAAACGATTTATTCTCGAACTCTTCGAATGTTGTAAATCGAAATCTGTACGTAAAATCACTAAAACAGCCCTCCCAATATAACTCGAAATATGACAATCTAAACTTTTTTCAGAATCCGCGTTGCATAATTTTATGTTCAAATCAACATAGGGTTTTATGTGGACCTCAGGTAACATTATGTTAAATTAGCCCGCATCTATGCAGCTAGTGGCTAATATAGCTCAGGTTAGTTCCGGTGATTTACGAGTTTCTTCGTAGTAATCATTAGAAAAACCAATAGCTAAAACCGCCAAAAAGTCTTTAAAAAAAAAGAAAAATGAATCAAATCGAAAAACAAAACTGCTACGAACTTAGCCGCTGAGCTCAATTTTCACACCGAAATTCGGTATTTATACCCCGCACAAACACATTTTTAGGGGGCAGCAAGAAATCAGCTTTTAAATTGAGAAGTAATGAAAATGAAGTAATTGTTCATCCGAAATGACAAAGCATAAGGAACTAAGCGTCCACAAAAAATCGTAAAACGTTCTCATGTTCAAGAATCATGTACAGATGAGGTGCGCCATAGTGCCTTATCAGTAAGGCCGTTTGGATCCCCCAGTCTCTCAACAGTCACTTCTTATTATCTTTCTTGCATCGCGTTGTTAACTGAACTGCCTTGGCCATCTAGGCCGTTCCAGAGTAAATCTAATGTATCTTTCTTATGAAAGCAGGCGAACTCAAACGTGCTTTCGCTTTAACGAGCAAAAAGCCAAGTTTCTTTTCCTTGATAAAAAAGTGCGACTAAAAGGTCTGTTTATGTGCGTGATGTAACGCACTCCTCGCGCCCGGTAGCCCAGCAAGCTAGCCAAGCTTAAAAAAACACTTCCCCTTTGCGGCAATTGACGGTCGTCGACTATCCAGTAAGATTCTAGACGGATCAAAGTCTCTCTATGAAATTATACGGTGAAGCACTCAGCGGTAATGGCTCGCACCGTAATTGCATGTCACCGTTTCGTTGCCGGTAGTACTTAGCGTTCTGCCTCTCGAATGGGCCAGAACTTTTCCGGATCGTACGTAGACCCTCAAATAACAGCCAATCTCGTAATTCGCCAACCTCTCATAGCGCCAACAGCGATATGTAGCCACTGCTAAGGGTTCTGCAAAAAATTTTTTTACTTTGTTCAGTAAGCACAGCCAATCCGGCTGTGTTAATTCCCCACACCGGAATAGCAGATTAAGGAGAAAGACTGCAAAGCTTTCGCCACATTACTCATATGAAAAGAATTGTGCTCTGCTGGCTAGCGGTCTCGGCGCTAAATATGCAAATCCAGCCCCAATTAACTACACGCCGGGTATCACGGAATAGGCCGAGCTCAGCGACCTGTCAAGTGCATTTCCACACGATATTCCTACAACTGAAATCGTATCCCACACATCTAAAAGTCATGCTTCGTATAACTATGGGTCTTATTTCATCATGAATGGCATATAATTTTCTATATTTACGTATTACGATCATGGCCTATTTACAGAGCAGTATTTAATCTGCTCATCGAAAAAACATCTACGGGCACGCTTTTAATGCGCTCTAAGCACAATCCACTTACATCAGCCACGCTAGAAGTAACCAGGACATTCTTACTATAGCACTGTAGTTCTACCAATACCTGTGGTCACTAGAAATAATGCTCTCTCATGCGCTGCCATTTAATACTCTCCGCAATCGCCTACTAATGTTCATTATGTTGTTCAAGTACTATAAAAGGTTATACACTTGATATATAGGTCTAATGCTCTGTTCGATGTTGATATGTTACATTATTAAAGCAATTCCCTCCTGCTTTAGACAACGTCATGGGTCCCGCTCAAATATATGCGCGTTGATGTTGAATTTTAATCACACTTTGATTTTTTCTGCAAGGACAAAAAACGAAAGAGCTAACTCTGTGGATATCTCAGCCTTTGTTTTTCCGTTGACAATATCTCCCAACCGAAGGGATTCTGTCCACCATCCCAGTCTCTCTCTTTTTTCCTGAATTTTACGTTTCTTGGTGTATAACTCCAGGAAATTAGTTGGTGGCATGACTGAAATTCCAACCTGGACGGACATTCCATTAAGGTGGGTCATTTCATATTCGCAAATTGACATGGTCGTTTCGCTTACAGGCGAAGAATGCGGTTGCACACTCTGCCGGGTCAGGCCGGGTGTCGATGGCAAATGCTGTTTGCTCATTGTATTTCAGGTGTGATTTGGCTGAGTGAATATGCAAACGAATGGGCGATGGTGGGCGGTACGCCATGCGGCAGCTTCCCCGCAACGCCTTTGGCCACCTCGAAGCCTCAACCATGTTTGGAACGGTTGGAATAGCTTCCACAGGGATTTCCGTCAGAGAGAGCCTAGCTGGGTCTCGATGCCAGTTCACGTATGGGGAATACGGTTGCTGGTGAGTCCTGTAGGGACAATCGAACTATTCTAAACGAGGAATAAGCAGAATGACGTGCACATAAAAATGTCATGAAGCATGTATGCAAACATACATTTTGAAACGCCGGACCCTAAGGTCCACAGAGATTAATAGTGTCATCCATGCTTTCCTCACTTACGTGTAAAAATGATAGATTCGTAGTACACACATAGCACTCGATTTGCACAGAATCGGTCGAAGAAAACAACGCGTAGTCATACATGCAGGCTACCCGTTGTACCATGTATAGTGGTGGACGCAACACTTCACGATTCATCGGCGGCAGGGGCGGCAAACTAACTAGACACCTCGAATCTTCAGCTGCTCCTTCCTAACACGTTCCCGCATGGCTGCTGGCCAGAATTAGACTGTTGCGCGTCTTTTTAGGATGCAGCATCTCGTACCCGGCTCATCTTGGCGTGCCGCCCAACTGTTACGGCAATATTCCCTACGAGTGGAGAAAATGGTTAAATCCGCGGGCGATCTAAACTGTGTCGTTGCAACGCTCAAGTCATTTGCATATCGCGCGTCTAAGGGCTTTGACGCGAGTTGTCAACTGATTGAAGCCTTACATTAGGGAGGGCGTCATATACCGACGCAGGCCTTCATTGTAATGCAGTGCAGTCGCTTCAGGGGTGCATTTCAAAACTGAGTGCGGCTGGAGAGTGTTAGTTGAATTTTTTGACGGTTCTATACAACGATGAGCTCATGACCCATTGACCTAGCCATTTGGCGCGCAATTTCGAATGGACCTTAGAACACAGGTGGAAAAAACGGGTGGCGTTCTGCGTGTTCAATTGCTTGTTTTCTTGTTTAATAGTTTTGAAGAAACCGATACAGGGCGTGAGGAATTGATAGACGGGGTACCAGGTATTGCCGTAAACGTACAGTGTTCGAAACGAAATTCGAGGCCATTTTAGGGCCTGTAGGGCAGATGGTGCTTGTTGTAACGACGACAGGGCGCAACTGTAAAAAGACCGACACGGTTTGTCTTCATTGACCCATGTTTGTTGACAGACCGAAAAAATTGGCAAGGGCTCGATAATTTATTTAGAGTCGCTCAGAGGTCTCCCAGTTTCATCAGCACCGTTCGCTAAAGGATTAGACAACAAATTTTTCATGGTGCAACGTGCGCAGTAGTCCTTTTAGATAAAATGATTAAAACCAGCAGAGTCCTGGGAGTTCATAAATAAGTGAACACACCAAATACGCAAACATGAATAACACGTGGGATTAAAAAATAAAAATGTATGAAGTTCGATTTACCGCTTATTTCTCAACTCAATTCAGTGTTCAGAAATTTATTCTTTTTAGGTAGTGTCAGACGTTTGGTTTTACGGACAAAGACCCCTTATCTGTTATGCTCTGGCGAAACCCCCTGTACTGGCCTAATGCCGAATGGTCATTTAAGACTTTTCAGAAATTTAGTTCAGAAAAGTTTTACTTTCATGTTAAAGGTCAGTGGCCGTTCTCGGTTCCTAAGCTTTGGTCGTATCGACGGCCAGTGAGTGGCTCAGCTGTCACTGAGAACACAGCAGGGCTCAACTGTCAGATCAGCTCCAATCCGCTGAGCGGACCGTTTCGATGTTCCATGTTTTTCGGTGCATCTCCCGTACGGCTTCTGAGCCAACGAAGCGGAAACACGCAGCTTTTCCCAGCTGTGTCTCTGATGATGTGGCAATTTAAAAAGTGATTGCTTTTTGCTCATTACCCTTCGACGTTAACCCTCATCAAATGTCGATTTTTCCTGCATTGGGTTCCACCGGCGAGTGCACCTGCAGCAGGCACCTGCTCAGTTGCATCCTTTCCAGAGCGAGCCGAACTCGCAGGTAGAAAACAATTCCTTTTGCCCTTCTGTTTAAGCAGACGACGGCCGTTGGATCTTTGTGCTAACGAGCGATTCAGCGTAGTGATGAAATAATATACTTGCTAGCGAATATGAATTACTTTGCATTACATTTGTTACTATCTCATGAAAAGTACGCAACGCTTATGTTGAACGATACGCGTTTAAGAGAACGAGTAAAGGTGGAGTCGAGCATTTGTTTAGATAGATGTCGATAAATAATATTCCATCCAGAAGCCGATTTATATTCTTTACCTATGTATTTATAATATATATTTCTAGGCGTTGGTATAGAAGAATACGAACGACTACTGAATTGATTTACCTAACGATACGTTGCGATACAAACTAAGACGTAAAATCTACTGTTCCACGCAGGAGGAACACAGGTTTCGGTGTCCCGTCTGAAACCAGTAATTCCTTTGGGATCATGCTGTGGAGCATGTGCAGAACGTTATGGCACCTTTTGGGTACTTTTGTTGTGTTTTTATTACGTTATAATACCGATAGTGCAATGTAGCACCTTTATGGTACGCACTAGTATATTTGTGGTCTTTTGGGTTCCCATATGGTATGTTTTTAATGTAGGGAATTTCACATCGTGGATTTCATTCGTATGCAAGTGAGCTTCAGACCAATGCCTCCATCTGTAATCACTTACGACATATCAACGTAGCTGATAACGGCGGCAATAAATATCTACAATTCACTATTATTGTTATTATCCGTCACCTTTGCTACGTAATATTCGTACGCGTTTCAAAAAAGTACCTAAGTTTCGAGTTCAGCAGAGTTCTTTGTTATTTCGTCAGTCCTTTTATATCACGTCTCCGCGTGTTTTAAAAACATGTCTAAAATTACACCTTTTTCCTTTCTTCAACACCTGGCGTCTAGTGTCAAGCTCAACGTGCCTTCGTTTTGTCTCACTTTCACCCTGCGAAGTAGTTGTGACCCAGGCGCCACGCCAAAGATCAGTCGGGCGCCGTTCGCTAACGGGTATCGAACACCGGTTTTATCCAACCGGTCGGATACAAATTGAAAGGTCGAAGGCTGTCACGTGTTTGACGCACGCACACGAGTGACTTGACGGCGATCAGATGGCAGGGCTGTCCTAGTGCGGCATCGTCTCCTCACTTGCCTTGATCCCTGGCACGGCCTGTCATTAACAGACGTCACCAATTTGGGGCTAGCAGTAGCGCCTGTTCCCTAGAAGAGGCCTCAAGTTAACAAAGTGTCTCTCTTTCACTCTCGCCATCAGCTAATTACTTCGGCTGCGCTATGCGCGTAGTTGATTCGGCGATCAACACTTCTCTGTAGCATCTGCGTGCGCACATGCAAGACGTGTGCGTCGCACGTGAAGGGGGACGGACATGTTGGACGGCCTGGATACGTGGTCGTTACTCTTCTTTCGAAAGCACGCGCGAAAATAGTTGCAGGACATATACGTCCTTCGCCCGGATCGCGTGTCTCTGTTTTGTTGAGGCATCTCGGCAGGCCGGGTTCTCACGTGGCGTCCTTCTTATCTTTATGGCTTCTCCGCTCGGTGGTAACGTCGCAAACAGGTCACGTTTCATTGAAATTGCATGACCGTCATGTGTAGCTGAACACTGCTCAGAGATTCGCATGTGGTCCTTGTTACGGTGATTCGGTGCATAACGCATAAGCGGATCGTCAATTCGAAAACAAGACGTGCCGTATACAGTAACACAATCGGTCACGGAAAACGTGACCAAGGTCAGCCTCAGTTGGACGCTGGTTCCATGCTTGTGCAAGCAAATGCTACCAATTGCACCTGACATGATATCTCAATCAATGGCATTTCGGAAGATCGACTTTCGATACGGCCATAGTACATTTATTTGTCAAGATTTTTTTTAATAAGGAAGCGATATCTCCGTCCGGAGGTGAGGGTCATCGCAGGGATCTATGCGTTGGTGGCTGCGCATGAGGTACACGAGGTTTTAGAATAGGTGGGAACCGGGAGGACGTAAAACTATGCTATGCGGGATTCACAGATGGATATATACGGTATTATAGACTACGTAGATGTAGAATTTCCAGTTGTAGAAACCGGAGCGAGTGAATGGTGCGTGCTGTAACGCCGTAATAGCTGGTGACCGATGAGAACCTAGATATTGCACGCACTTGCATAGAAGTAATTATGAATGCATCAGAAGAGGACCTAAACTTCCTTCGGATCTGAGGGAATAGCGACCAAGTTCGCATCGCTGCTAACTGCTAATTTGCTAACCGGCAAAACACGCTGTAAAAGGCCTCCAGCAATGCAAAACGTGCTCACTTCTTATTACCTGGGCACGCGTCTGAAGGAGTAAAACAGACACTCGTCCAGTTCGTAACCGGTCCTCGTTTCGTGCACTTTACGAACACTCACATCTAGCTCTATGCGTTGCTGAAGCTACGTTTAGTAGCTTCAGCAACAAAAAAATAACTAGACCTACTAACTGGCAACGGCTCAAGCTGAGCCAGCTTAACGAGAGCGGCCATGACACGAATGTGACTCGTATATCTATCTGGGTAGCGAAGAACAGAATCAGACGCCAACATCAGACAAACATGTACTTTGTCAGCTTGTGTTTATCATGTTGACGCGCACAGACGGAACAGATGTTTTGTTTCGCTGTGATCCCGCTGAGACACAATCTTCAAAGTTATCCGAGCTTGAGCTTGTCCGACATGCAGACGTTGTAGAGGCTTCAAGTCGGAAAGGGAGGGTTTCTGTTTTGCCGAGAGCACGGGAGTCATTTTTGAACCACTCCAGTCACGTATGCATAATTCTGACGAGCTGTGTTTACCCCCGTATGAGCAGTTCGCGTGGACGAGTAACGAATTGAGCCCGTTTCAGACATCGCGACGGCGTGGTCGTCACAAACGAGTGCGAGCCTGACCTCCGTATTGGGGAGGTGACAAACTAGACAAATTTTGTGAAAGATTGTGTAACTCAACATGTACGGTTCAGTTTAGAGTTGAGGTACAGCCGATATCCACTGCGACAGCGCGTTTCTGCCCTGGGATATCAACTAGAACTGAGCAACAGTAGCAAAATCGACAAAATACCAACAATAGTCCATGAACTTCCGTCCGGATGAACTTCAACCACGCGCCAGGCGCCTTTCCTTAGAAAGGGCCTTGAAAAGGCCATAAACGGTAGCTGCTAGAATACGTTCGACTCGTACGAAGTAAAAGCGTTTTGCAGATAGATACGCCAGCGTGTGGGTGGGCTGGGTCATGTCTCTTTTCTCTCAGATATATCCGTTTCGGTGTATTCGAGTTCTCTATAAAGCGTCGATTTCCCCCCTCGTTTATCGCCCCGTACGGCAAACATCATCAGCGCCCCCCTCGTCCCCGTTGTTTCGTTGAGTGAACAGAAGTTACAAATCTAATTGCGTTTCTACGACTAACGCAGGGCGATGTCAAGCTGACAGTTTATCTATCAGGCATGTGTAGGAGAGATAATTAAATCGGAACGAGTAGCTAAACGAAGTTGGAACAAAGCTCGGAATGCGCAAACATCATTAGCTTCTATTTCTGTTCGTTGATGAGGATGATACCCTGTTTACTGTGCTTTTCAAGGGTTACAAACCCCGGATAAGGCTCCTCAATGTCCAGCTGTCGACAATGCTGAAAGCCACACCTCTCGCTAATGTCGTGCTTTATGACTATGAGCGTATCGCCTTTTGAGTAAACGTCGTTAGCGGTAGCCGTAACTATTTAGCTCAAAACGTGTTCGTAGCGAGTGCCTCACGAACCTCGCGAATGAACGCATTCAATGCTGGCATCAGCCTAACCTGTTTTCGCTGTGAGGATAGATGCACAGCTGCAAGTTCGTAGAGAGCTTAAGAGCTTGAGGCAATCACAAATTTCCCTGGAATATACTTGTTCCTCGTTGACGCTCCGTCGTTTGGTCAAGTTGTCGTCACTGTCCTAGAATGCGAGCACTAGCGCAGCGCGAAAAACGCCTCAACTGCACAGCTGATGTGAACGTTTAATCACCTTCGATGTCCTTGATCGACGAGTTCTTCCCATGCGTGAGGTTTCGCAATCATTATAGCGTGATTAGAGCACGTTAGACGAATAGAGGAATAATGCCATTGACAAAAGCTATATCACTCCAGTAGGCACGACGACTATGTACGGACATTTCGGCTTGGATTTCGTCTAACAGCAGCAGCTCGAGTGACGACGAGGCACGACTTCGTCACGCTGTCAGAACGTGCAGACAGACAGACTTCTTGTTTCGTCAACGGCGTACTCTGAACTGCAGAATATCTTCGACGAGAGAGACGGCGGCGGCGGTGCAGTGTAGACGACCGCTGGTGGCCATGGCGTTTTACATGAACATGTCAACCTCAGCTTGCGTGGACACCACAAAAACGTAGAGCAGAACCAACTGTGCCAGATTTGTGCCAATCCTGACGACATACATGATCAAATCGAGCTGCTCGTGTCTGTTGTGCGCCGGGGCTAGGACCGTGATCAGTGTCGCGTCGAGGTTCGGCTTGAACTGCTTCTCAACGCCGAGGTGGAAGATATCACACATGAGAAGGCTGACGATGATCATCACATGGCGAAGAGTAGAACGACGTGACGGACCGGGGTCGTTGACGTGGCAGCACTGCACCGAGTGGCCACCATGATGGCCCCGTCAGGGAAATGGTAATAGCCAGGGTGGTGCTCTGCCGAGCGCGAAGTGCGCGTTGGCAGGACTGTAGGACGCGTATACGCTGAGGAGGGCCAGAGCGCTGACGCAGGCCAGTTCTTTGACGGCTTCACGAAGACAGCGGCATAGCAGGGCTTGTTGTTGTCTGGCGTGTCGGAGATTGTCGTCAGCGATAGCTGCTTGGGCGGTAGCGTGTCGAGCTCTTGAGACACGTTCTCGTGTTTGGCATACGCTAGGTTTGAGGAGAGCATGTCAGCAGTGTGGTCGCCCTTGTTACGGCATCACCAAGAGGAGGACAATGAATGGTGAGCAAATGCGATGGTCGGTCCTCTCTTATAGAGGGCGCGGTGACGGTGAGGTCGACGACATCCTTAAGGAGGTACTGCCCGACGCTAAGGTACTGCCCCTCGCCACCAAAGCGGATGAAGCTTCGTCTGCGAATCAGTCAGGTCAATCAATACCAGTACTAGTGGAAGTGCGGTTAACCCTTGAGCTTCGATTAGTGCGGTTAACCCTGAAATACGACATATCAATGACGCAAAGTTCACATATCTGAAGTTCCCGATCGTTAGGCGCCGCTACGGAACCGGCTTGTCACCAACATTCGACCTAATGAATTTCACTTGTTCTGGAGATGATCAGGCATGTTGTATGCTTAAGCTGTGCATATGGTTCCGAGCTGGTAGTAGACAGTGGTTGTGAAGAGGTTTTCATCCCCAATTGCTTCCGAGGTTCTTATTCATTAATCATCATCATCATCAATACTTTTCGTCTTCAAACACACACACACACACAGACCTATCTCACGTGAAACCTTCATATTAGTAAGCGGAATGAGCTATTGGTGTTTGAGTTGGATGTCAGAGATGCTTTGATGATTTGGACGCCACCATCCGTCACCATTCGTTAGAATATATGTCCGAAAGTTAATTTTTCACAACTTACCTGCACCGTGAAACAACAGCTAACAGGCAGTCATCGGTTAACCGCCATGATTGGCGTCCTTTGGGCGTTCTTTTAGTGAATCTCTCGCTGTCTAGGTGCTCACAGTGAGTAAATTATTGCTGATCTCTTGTTCTCTCTTCGAATTCAGTTCTCGTAATGTCACGCCCACCCAACACCCAATATACAGCCCGTGAACTGTTAAGAGCGTCGTCTCCAACGAGATTCCCGACTGGTAAATCGTGAAATGCTTAGTTTTGCAACTCGTCGATAGTTATACGTTTTAGCCGTTTAATAAAACTGAATTTTAAATAAATGCTAGGGGATATCTCTGCTATGCCAGCAAAATCCCGCCGCAATGTGTAAGTGCCGCTATTCGAACGAGACTGCCGGCGAGGTCGCTGTGTGCATGCCATTGGCTCCCTGCCAAATTCGAGAAACAGCCTCAATTGTAGCAGATAGGAAAAATTTATATATATATATATATATATATATATGTGTGTGTGTGTGTGGGCGTATATGTACGTGTGCTTTTTGATGAAAACGTCTAGACGATATCCTGAGCTTGTCCTTTGTCTCTGTTTTTGCCACGATGGCAGTTCTTCGCGTGTGCACATCAGCAACCCTCCTTCGTCTAAACATCAACAAACGTCGAAATAAAACAGCCGAATTAGTTAAGTGTGAGCGTACTTGACGTACTCACTCATATCATGTTTACCGCTTCATGTTGACCATGTCGAGTAACGTGCGAATACATTCAACGGAGGCAGTAAACAGAGTTGGAATAACAACGTCTACACGGGGGAAAGAGGAAACAGTAAGGCCCGACAGGATTACGCAGGAAACCTTTCCGCACGGCATTCGAGAAGTAGCAGGACACTCCTGCCCGCTCCAGGTTCCTGCCCGCATGACGTCTCCCGGCGGGGCTCGCCGGGCGGACGACGAATGAAAATCGAGTACTGCAGTGAAGATGCAGCGGAGAAGGATCCACGAAGTAGCAAGAGCGGAAGGAATTGTCTTCTGATCGAATCCTGTATGCAACGGAATGTCACAGCGCCGGATCAGGACGGTCGGAGAGATAGTCGTGAGTCGCAAACATAGTGCGACTAGAGCTCCCTGTACCCTGTCCTGTGTAATTGTAACAGGATTTACGGTGGCGGGACGGCGTACATCAGCACCACATGGCAGAAGGTCACCCCCAAGCGAAGCTTGTACCCCTCGACCTAATTCCACACACAAGTTCCGCACACACACGTGCGTATACGTTGAGTGCGTGTCAGGCCTACTTGGTCGGCCAATTGTATACATCTGCTTAGTTTAAGTTGTTTGATTGTGTTCGGGATAGACTGAGTCGGAGAAGTGTTTCATATGGCGCCTGTACATAGACGGGATCGCACATGTGCATACGAGCTTCGTAGTACCATTGTAATGTGCTCGTACGAATGCCAGCCTAAGCTGGCAGGGCAAGGCGGATCTCTAAGAAACGTTGTTGACGAGCAGACGGTCAGACGAGAAAACCGATTTACGGGCTGTGCCGGGTCGTACGCGATAGCTGTGACACGGCATGCGTAACGGTCCTTAAAGATTTAGATATGACTGTGTTTATGAGGTTTATTACTTACAAATACGAGCAGCTGTTTTAGCTCTAGAAAAAATATGATTATAGCGTGTTAGGCGGTCGTTATCGCTGTAATATGTCTATAGCATTTGACAACATCACGAACGAGGGATGCAACGATTCTGTCACAAAAATTAACACCCAATTAACGAATACACATGAGAAGCTTCAAGTTAACGGCTTAGCCGTTAACGCTCGTTTTCGTCATGTTCGGCCAGCTGAAGTCACTAACATATTGATTAACGCGCTAACTTGAGCTACTTTTGCCAATTCCCAGCTTACTTCTCGCATGTTCCTGGTGTTTCATGTTATCATATGGACCCGGAACACATTAGTGACCGTTACGTTCTGGCACGAACGTATCAGACGTAACGGACAGGCGTATTTTTAGCGCCGTTTGCCGATACGGCTCTAAATTTGCCTACAATACCGCCTTCGTAATATCGTCCCATTAGGCGCACTATAAATTAGGACCGTAGTGCGTTTTGCGCAATGGATGATTGACCATTTTCGTCTTTTTCTCGCCTGATCTGATGAAGTAGATACGGAGTCTGTGGTAGCAGTTCGGCCGGTGACTTCAGTGGTGAGCGGGAAAAATTCCAACTTCAAGATGAGTGTATTGAGTTTTTTTCATGCAGGGCAGGGATTGCGGCTGCCCGAAGTCGGTGGCTGAAGTAGGAAGTGTACATATCTCGTTCGTTGCATGTCGATGTAGAGAAAGAGGGGAAATATAGACGAACGTCTAGGCGATGGGAAGCGTTCGGTTACTTTGGCTGCGCTGCGTGGCCCTTCGTCGTGTCGGTAGCCATGCGGACGCTATGAAAGCACCGGTCGTGTGTACCTGCAGCCTGAACGAGTACCAGCGATTGCTGAATTATTCACGAGGCTTCGCTTACTTCTTGGAGGCGCCCTCGCCCTGGTCTGGGGAAGATTGCCAAAGTGCGTTGTGGAGCTCGGCGTCGAACTGGGTACAGAGGAAAGGGAAGGGCTCCCGTCGTATCCCATCTCGCCCAGGCCTAGCAAAGCGGTACACACACACACACACAAACAAACACACACACAGAAGCACACAAATCCACCACGCCAAATACTTGTCTACGTAGAGCGTTGCGGGTTGGTTGCTCAGCGTTTCATCTCTCAAGTCCCGTGTCCGACACCGCGGCCACCTTGATGGGCCATCCCCGCCGACAATACAGAGGATCCGTTTTTCTTAGACGGTAGCTACACACGGTTCTGTATACACATATATATATAGATATGTTGCCTCTTGTCCGCAGTGTTAGGCCAACGGAGGATGTGACAACGAAAGCTTTAGCAACGACCATTGGCGCGGTATAACGGCTGGCTCGTCCACTGCCGTTCAACATTTGTTCTATGTTTATCGCTAGCGTATGGCGGACCGTTGGAAGATGAAGCGCTAGCGCAAACATTTTGGTGCGAGGATATCAGATAGGCTTGGGTGTGCGGCACGCGACTGCCGTATAGACGATCGGGAATAGTTAGAATTCTAAGAGTCTAAAAGTGACCCTGACGTTTCTAGATGAAATTCAGAAGCAATGACAGACTGCCATGCACCCATATACATCGAGATAGGGTAAACATCTTCGACATTCGTACACATGTGTCTAAGTAGAAAAATTTTTCTAGCCGACCCTCACTTAGGTATTACGATAAGCCCGCGTATTCCCTTCGACGGCAGCCTTCAAATGCCAAAGTCAACCTATGGGAAAAAACGAGATGATACTATTTGACTAATCGTTTACATGCGCAGCACGCCATGCGCAGCATGTATCGATCGCGATCACTCTCTAAAGGCTACTTCAAATTGCACACGAAATAAATCCTCGGGTATCGCGACAGAAATCGATGTCGTCATGCGTCGTCGACGAACACACTTAGTCGTAGCAAGGGCTGAGCTCGATTCTGCTGCTCGCTAGCGCGTCGTTCCAGACGTTATCATCATAGCAATATTATTAATAAGATGACGTAGGGAAGACGCATAGCGTCCATGTCAGACTGCGTCGATTAGGCAGTATCATAATAATGATCTGCTATAACTATGATTGCTTCTGTGGGCGCCTCTGGGACACCCTTCTGGTTGGGTTGGAT
Organism: Tropilaelaps mercedesae; assembly: GCA_002081605.1. Classification (NCBI taxonomy): domain Eukaryota; kingdom Metazoa; phylum Arthropoda; class Arachnida; order Mesostigmata; family Laelapidae; genus Tropilaelaps; species Tropilaelaps mercedesae. The sequence continues at coordinate 31,141 of MNPL01023038.1, forward strand.
CCGTAGCGGGTTCGCGCACGACATTCGACTGTTAACATGGCCTCTTGCATAGTGATGCTGCTGCATCGCATCGCACGCACGTAACGTCAAGCGGCCCTGAGCTAAAATAGCGACTCAATTCCTCGACATTGTCCCGCATGGTACGCCTCAAGTGGTTATACATGGCGCGCACGTGTACATGGGATATCGTTGGATCCCTGAAATTGTCGAACGTACATAGGCCGGGAGAAAAGCCATAACCAATCATCACCCTATCATTACCGCAGCTAATTATGGCCTAATATAATTTTACCGAGTCGTTCATTTTTGCTTTGGAGGCCAACCTCATGTTTTTGAGTCTACATCCTCGAACGTTCACAGGTTCACACCAAGACGCCATTAAATTCCTATAGTAGATTACGAAACACTGAAGACATTTCAAGAACTACTGAGTCGACTTGATTCCTTCCGGCCTTCTCTCTTGATTTACAGGGAACTGGGTTCTATTTAAAATGTGGTAAATGTTATCTGATTTCATCTTTGGCTTTGTTTTGTTAAACGCAAATAGCATCACTTTATTTCCGAGCATCAAGTGGTCGCTAGTCCATGTTTGGCCGACGGTGGCTGAATGTTCATGAATATTCTCGCACGGTGTCGATTTTAGCAATTCGCGCTTCGAGCGCGCTCTGTGCTTCGCCAACGTTTACGGTTGCACACTCCTCGGGTGTCGTGATGCAGGCTGGACGCGAATATTTAACATTGTGTAGAGATCTAGCAATTCGCGCTCATCATGTGCGGTAAAGCCGAAGCGCCGTGAAGAACAGCGAGTGAAGCACAAAGCGTCATAGTTCGGAGATGCACACGTGTAGACATTATTTATGACGTGTGATGTATATGGCTTTTCGCAACGGCTAAGTGCGACGCAGTGAACGACATCTAGTCAGTCGCATACGATTGCACAGTTCACTAGAAAATTTTTACAATGGTGGAGAGTTGAACGTCGAACATGGCAGTGAAGGTCTACATGGAATAGCGTTGAACTTCACCCAATTCGTAACCATATGCGAGCGCTCTAAGTATTCGGCGTAGCTCAAAAGCCCGATAGCTACGCCATATGATTCCTGCGAACAGTACAAATGTGATAGTTTACTTTTTTGCACATGAAAAGGCAGAAGCTATGAAACTTGTATAAAAATTACCCGGAATTACGATATCTTCGAGGACAACAGCGGCACTAAAAACTCCGCCATAAACACTAGATCGGTACACTCGCCTCTGTCTTGTTGAGAAGGATGCAATACAAAAACTATCGACAAGAATCAATCATAGCTCGAGCTTAGGCCTTGTTTGGCACTAGCCCGCCTGCTCCAGCAAACGGTTGGCGGTGCTAATGCATCACATTCTGCTGGGCAGTCGAATCTGGCGATGCGCGAGTTGTAAATCAAGGTCGTCGGTGCAATATAGGTGGAAAAAGACATTGAATAAGCATACGTGGAACTTCGACTAGTTTTTTAGGTTCGGGCAAAACGCAGCATGCTTGTGTCGCTGAGTAGACCTCGATGTCGCTGATTGGGCTGGCACTTTACGAATTAGCCCATGAAATATTTAACATGGGAGCTCCAGCTGGTTATGCGAAGGGGGCGTTAATCTTCTCCGTACGAGATAGTATACGGTAACTAATTACGTCCGTGCGAGGTAACTAATCATGCCATGAATGAAGCGAAAAGCGTATGGCAAGAGGTTGCAGAGCAGGCGGCAAGCGCTTTCTGCAGTGTACGGATCCATGCCTAAAGCTTTTTTGAATAGGAGGCAAATTGCTGAACGCATTTTTACTGTAAAGATATTCGACTGCAGTTGTACTGCCGACATGTGCCCTCTGTCATCGGCTCTTGTGTTGTGCACCGCCAAGGAAACTTAGGAAGGCCGCAATTTCATCAATTACGAGGCTACTACAAAGGCTACTACAAGAGTCTACTAGGCAAAACTCTCAATAAAAACCTAATTTAGTTATAACTGGCTTGACATTTGGACCATGTAACTCAATTGTCCTAACACCATTGAAGCTTTTAGCAAGTAGCACCCCGGTGCTGACGCATGCACGTTCTTGCGTCAATTTCGCAAACACCTGAATAGAATATGTTAAATATGGATACACGCGTTCTGATGGTAGATTTCAAACGATATCAATAGGGTGTCTAAAATTCCTGATTGCAAAACCTGGTTGATGCCGGTTAGTTAAGAAGCGGTAGGCACAACACGAAGGCTGAAATAGGTGGTGGTATTTTCCAATGAACCCATTGTTTCCATTAGAATCATCAAAGCAAGAAAAATGACAAAAACCAAATGGAAATGTGTCAGGGCACCCTTAGTACTAATATTAGGCGATTGTTCTACAATATTTCATGCCGTGTATTATGTCTTCATCTTTCACACAACTTCGTAAGATCCTCTTCAGATGTTTCATTTGTTTTGGGTCCGAGTGTTTGCAAAGCTATATCAATGAAACGAGTGTAGGCCCATTCGTAGGCCGCCGCGGCAGGATGAAATATGAACAGTGAAGGAGTTCCAAAGCAAATCCTTCAGCAGACTCTTTTGGTTTCCCAATGTGTCGAAAAAACACTATTTCATGTCAAAAAGTTGGATGATACTCACGTAGGCTGAACTTCAAAAGGTCGGCAATATTAACGTCGACACGCCCCTGCCTATATTTTGCAATAATCGTCTCAAAAGTTAACATTCGGTAGAAACACTAAAAACAAATTCGAGAGTTCATGTTACATCCACATTATGTAGGCGAGGTAAAGTTAGCTTTTTGTTTTCAACTTCACGAAGCGTATATGAATCATGTATTCAAGTCGGTCATGCATCGTCAACCATGAGTCATCTGTCATTGAAGAAAGCCTAGTACAGGTCCAACGGCGGTGACTGGTTTCAACCCCAGCAAAAAGCAAAAACGCACTTTTTATCTGCCCTGGTACTTTGCGAAAGTGTGACCCAACTATGACTCCATCGAGAGTGCAGGCGTTCATCGCTACTCGGAGACAGCATAAGTAAATTTGACTTCTCCAGAAAGCTTTAAAGACTATTACTTGCGATGTAAAGACGGAACCTCCCCCGCCAGCTACCACCAGCGAACAATGATTCCAGCCCGAGCAGTGACCGCAATAAAACGAAACCGTGACGCATTCATCTTAAACGTCCCTCATTACAGAACGAGCCGATCTCGCGTGGTGTCTCATAGGGTTGTTTCTCACGTATGCGTATAACTACAGTACGTCGACTTGCCGACGGCAACATACGCTGAGATCCAGTTTCGTTGCTTAATTCCCCCGTCATACACTGCCATTGCCGCAGCATACGTGCACAAGAAGTAGCAGACCAGTCACTGCCACAGGGGACAAAGGCCCCTAAGGGACTTCGGCCGGGCCGCCTAGGGCCGTTTGGTAATGACCAGGCGCAGAGTAATTCCGACGAGGAATGCCTAGTTAGCCATCAGCCAATGCGTCGCCATGGTTGTGGCAGATGCTATTAAATCTATGACATCTGCTGCATAACGCTGTCTGGTTTGTATACTAGAGAAACACGCAAAATTTTAAAAAAATGAAACGAGGGAACTTAATGGAATAGCCTTCTGTAGTTTTGTTAGAAAAGTCGCGCAACCCTTTATGACTTTTCGATATGAACACACAGAGTAGTTTGATTCATATCAGTTGTTATATTTTAAAATATAAGACTTAATCATAACAAGCTTTGAAATATCAATATAATTTTTAAAAATACCAATATATCCTTTTTTAATAGGTGCCAAAACTATGGACATGTTTTTCCTGACATACGTAAACATGGTTCAGCATGTTCCGGAAAACCACCTCAAACCTTTAAGTTGATATTTCTTCTTTTGCTCTCTGCTAGGCGTATGCATTATAACATTTTTTAGCAACGTAATTTAATCTATAATGCATCACTGTTTGGACCTACTGTCGCGTTACGCCGCGGGCGTTACCGTTTGGAGTTTATGTAGGTGTTTTCGTGCACATATTTTTCTAAAGTTCAATGAGATACATTTAGTAACACACAATTACTTGAAACATATTGAACTCACTAAAAACAGATGTGAGAACGTTCCTGCTCAGCACGCACAGTAATTTGGAATGAATCTAGCATTTTTTGCTTTAAGGAGCTAGCGAGTTTACCTTAAACATGGTTGCCTTGTTTCACTGCCTGAGCGCCTGACTTCAGTGCCTGATCGCGCGAAATGCAAAATATAGATACCATAACTAGCCTGAATGAGTTGCATATTTAGGGTGATTGCCCTTTTTTAATGAGTGAAACCGGTTACCGCCATCTCGCGGGTGACATTCAAACAACCGATCAAAAACCTTTGAGGCGCGTCTACGATTGTTTAAACAGTAGAGTAACTATAATCCACGTTAACTCGAATTATAAATCGACTTTTTCAATTTGTGGTTTTCGGATTCATTATTGTTAATTAAATCATAGGAGTTTTTTCTATACACAGATAGCTTAATTTTTTTCTGATTCATTTCGTTGTAATGCTCTTTAAATTCTGATCAGTGTTTGAATAAATTTGGATGAAATGCGTACATGGATCCTTTCTTATCGATAAAAAATCAAAGACAAAAAATATTTCATATTTGCACTACGTTGTTAAAACCTAGGTAACGCACTTAAAATTTTCCGAATTGGTTGAGGGCATAAAAGTTAAAGTATTTTAAGGTGGACCAGTCGAGCTATTTGTCCACGTGTCAACAGGGTCTCTTTTATATTACTTTTGAATTATTTGTTCATAACCTCGTTCTGACGGCACTGTAATCGCGAGACATGGCTGTACAATAGATGTGTATATGAGCGTTTGAAGCTTTATTTAGCAGGGTAGTTTTGCCGTCTTTCTTTGTACTATGACAGATATACGAGGGCAGGTTTCAAAATCGAAATGAGGGTAAGTGACTATTAGGCGAGGCTTCCTCGTTTGTAGTTTCAAAGCACGCGGCTGCTTCTACTGTTGGTGTAAGTGCTTGTCTTCATAACTCGCTTTTACCTGGCAGTGCCCTCTGGAAACACTCTTCTCTGGGTGGATGCCTTCGCCTATCGAGTCGAGCCATAAACCCTACACACCATGATCTTCCGAGCTGCGCTACGTTACAAAGGTTTGTTCTTTATGGTGTCTGTGAGTGGCCAACGTTGCATCGTTTGGTACTCCCATATAAAGAATTAGCATGTATTGGCCATATCGTCAACCCACATATTCTCAGACTGGGAATGCATTATTAGTAAACTTACATGACATGCAAAACATTGTGAAAAATTGAAGGTGCTTTTCGACTTTAAGCGATCCGCGACGAACCAGTAAAATGTCAGGTTTCACGAGGTGTTGCTTGGTAAGAGCTTAACGTGTTCCTTCCGCAAACGAAGCGAAATGGGTGTTGTGGGAGGTTCCATCCTGACAAGGTGGTCGCAATCGACGGCTTGTTTCTATCGAGCAAGTTCGGTCGGCTCTACGATTACAGTTGGCGAACAACGGACAGAAACGTTCAGCTAGTGACTCACATGAAATTACAGTCTGATCTTGAGCCCTCTACAGACCAACTTGCGGCAAGGTTGCCCCGAAGAAGAGTACTAGAAGAACTCGTTGAAGGAGATGCCCAATTTTACAGAGTTCGATATACTTTAGTGAGATCTCTATATGTCTTACATACATTTGAAATATAGCAAATGAAGAATGGAGCCTAAGATAATCTTCTGCTGAATGCCTCACATTTACTGAATTTGAACAGCTGAAAGTTAAAGCACTGTCTCAATTAAAAAGATGTCATTAACTTGCACAGATACGCTTGATGCTACGAGAGTAAGAAAATGAATAGTTCTACAAAAAGTTCTATATTATTGATTTATACACTCGTTGGAAAATAATTAATTTTTGGAAAAATCTCTTACATATCGAACGGAAATTGCTAAATGTCAGTCAGCGCGAGTGCGATATTTAGCGCTGGAAGCAGGCTCAACCTCGCATATCCCTTGCTCGTTCTATCACAAAGAAGTCTGCTCGCCCAACTTTGACATAGTGACTTTTAACATAGTCCTTTTATATATATTCTATAAAATAATACACACTGCACTATTGAGGTCGCCTGCATTTTTCACGTTTTTTCCAATAAATATGTGAACGCCGAAACAGCTTTCTGGGCAATCCGATCTGCAATACAATTCGACAAATCAACAGGTCACTTGTACGGTACCTGTTGTTGACGAAGCGTTATTTCGCAAATTGGTATTCAGCACATGATGGTACTCTTCTATCGGAATTAAAAAAGGTGTTTTCCAGGTCTCTCTCTCTCCCTTTTTGCTTCTCTTCGTTATGGTTTACGATAACAGACGCGCTGAAAGGACAGAACTGGCCCCAATCCACTAAGCAGTGGCATCCTTTGACGCTAATAACAGCGAAAGCGACATACAGAAAACCACATAAGCACCTAGGCGGTTGTTCTGAGTGTCCAAGCTCAGCAAAAGCCCTGTAAAGCAGTTGCATCTTCAGACACGCTCGTCTGGTAAAGTTAGCGAGCATTAAAGAGCTTCGAGGCTTATTCTGCATTTGTGCCTCGACGTATGTAGACTGAGATGTGTTTTATATTTCAACGGAAGAACAACAAAAAAACGCTCCTGATTGCACACATATCATTGCTATTAGATTTATCATACATATTAAAAAATAGACTACACTGTTCTATACAATGCTTTTGATCAACTTGAGCCTTATGTGTAAACAAGAATACTATTTTTGAGGGCTTAAAGCGATTCTTGACACACGCTGGTGACATCAAAATTTAGCATTTCAGAGGCGACGGTGATAGGCAGCATATGAGTAGTGCACACACCGGACGAACTCGCTCGGCTTCACAGCAATAAATCAGTGCAAACGCTGAAATAAAATTTCAATTTTCGACCATGAGTCAATCCATCACTTGCTTGCATCACGCTCTGCATACCCGGTTTCGCGGACGATTTGCCGCATAAAGTGCAATCCACCGTCAAGGAAGTCAAGGCTAGTTTACCACACGCGAAAACTGTATTTTCTTCAGCGAGCTTCCATCAGTCCTGCACGGGACGTTGAAATTCCAGTGGCATTTTAGCTTAATTACAAATTGGGCCAGAAATAGCATCACTTAAGATTGTTAGATCTGAGCGTTTCGATTATTTATTCTCTGGGACAATTGTCTGCGAATTTCGCAGCAGCAAATTTAAAATAATATCTGGTGCGGACAGTGCCGCAAACTAGTTCGCACTTCCTGCGCTCTGAGCAAATGTTTTATCCGGTGCAATCTATAGTTTGTACTAATTGTTTATCTTCTTTTTTGTTTTGCACAGCAGTTCAGGAAATCAATGTTAAGTGAGTAGTAAACGTTTCGCCAAAGCTCTATTTTATGACATGTTATGCACAACGATCTCCTGAGCAATTGTGTTAATGCTTGTCGAGGTGGTGCAGCGAACTCGGCGTCGCAGATACGGTTCTTTGCGGGTCCCATTTGAGCTTTATCGCGCGTATCTAACTTCTTGCGACGAACAAGCGGGAAGGAGGATATCGTCTATGCGGGACTTTTTGTAATATCGGTTTATTTCTATTCTGTTGACCCATCCTCTAAAGTGCAGGCGGCATCATCTGTGCTCTTGACTCCTTTTAGCAAAACGTTGCTTTCCAGGATATTGGTTGCACATAGTCTTTCATAACTCGAACAATAACGATTACCACAATGAGCATTGTTAGGGCATTCTCTAGAGTAATTACACATAAATCAATCAGATGAATAACACGCCTTAGCAGAGCCATTGTCAGGGTTGCCTTCGATTAAACGGGCGGAGTTACGGAGATGCACGAACGAATTCGTAACATTGCATAGGTAAACCTCCCACAGATTTCGAGCTGAAAAACTATGTTGGGTACAAACTATCCTATTCGAGTAAATGGGCGCGCTATTTTATGAACCGCCCTTATAGTGGAGTGCAGTGGTCAGTGAAGACTATTCGATAAATCAAAGTCATGACTTTGGCTTGGATCTGGTTGAGTGAGAAGGTAAATTCCCTTTCTAGCTGCGTCTTGTCAACGTTATAAACCTGAAACGTATATCGGCTCACAAACATATGCGTATCCATGGACAACCATTTGCAATATATAGGACGTGAGGAGAATGACAAAATTTCACCAGTTTCAAGATTAGAGCACGGCATAAAGCCCCTACTTTTTCACCATGTCATCTTGACTGCACTCAATGGTGCAGTAGTCGCTCAGCGTCACAGGCAATTCTCGAAACGAGACGAAATCCGTATTTGAATGCGCATCAAATTGGCATTGTATCGCAATCTTTTTCGGCTGGTCTTTCTTTTGCACTTCCTTCTCAGCATTGACAACTTGGGATAAAGCTGTGAGATGAGGTTGTCATGAGCGCTTGAAGTGCTACGACGGGAAACAACCGTAATACGAACTGCAGATGTTGAGTCGATGCTGAGTTCGAATCCTAGCAGTCATTTCCTTCGATATATGTTACCGAAAAGCTTTTCCTCTTTTGGCTTCAAGTGTTGGGATAGGCCAAAGAAATTAGTGAAGGATTGAAAAAGAATTACAGGAAATTAATGTTCGCCGGCTAGTGTCTATCTCCTTTCATCGTTTGGAGGTTGGTGGATTTGCTCGAGCATTCCTGGAGACTCGCTTAATTGATGCTGACAGCAACATGCGGTAACCGGGAAGATTAGTAAGGGGGAAAGGAATGGCATCGCGTTGAGTGTATGGAGAGGGGAGGTCATTTGAAAATTAAAATAATCTATCTCAATGAGAATAACCGCATCGATTTGGCTTTTGGATTCTTAGAGCTAATCTCGGATGATGTCTTCTATTTGGTAGCTATGGGTTTCAAGTTCGCTCTGCAATGGCTGATCCCTTTTTTAGCCAAACAAGCCAGAAGACTGCGGCGGCATCAGCGAGTATAATCCCGTCGGAGGCTATCCTACGGGGGATAGTCCTGATTGAAGTCACGTCCCGGTAATTGATTTTGTTGTGGCTTTACTTCATGGTTGTAACTTTATGTAGTCGACCGTGCACGCAAGGAAAAAGGCTTTCATGAAAAGGTTTTGATTTGGCGTATAGCAGGGAACAATTCCATAGGCTGGTATTTGAAAGCGGCTTAGAGAGCGTCGAGATGGATGTTTTGCGATTTTATTTCGATCTAACTAGAACTACCGTATTGGCATGTAGCGACAGGCTAGTGCGTTATGTTTTGTGGTATATGCTTAAAAAAGTGGCACGCACATTATCATCTTGTATCTCGTTCCTAAAATGCATAGAACTTTACTGAAATTCTCATTGGTGTTTTTTATAACTGCTGTTTTTGCATCTAATTTAGTATATTGTAGATCTCTCCCTTTTGGATTCCACTGACGTATATGTCGTAACGCAGCATACGTTAGTGGCCAATAGACATAGAAATGCCTAATTCGACCTACTCCAGTAATTCCAGCAATAGCTTAATTAACTGTTAGATGAGACTCGCTACCCTGGGAAAACGATATACGCTCTTCACGGGAGTGCGTTAATTATGGGCATTATTGTCGTCGGCAAGTATATGAGAATTTATATAGTCCACTGTAAGCCAATGCTTTATTTCTGCGTGTTGGTGCTTCTAGCGACTCACACAAGGTCTATATAGCTTTGTACGTAATAAGCACGTAAAGTGTCTTTTGAGATTTCTGCGGGGCCCGCAGTGCTCACGGGGCTGCTCACAGTCACTGATGAAGGAAGAAGATTCAAGAGCTCCTTTTGAAGCGTCCTTTGCATAATTTAATCGAATTCCCAATTCAGCCTCTCTTTTGTCTCCGATGATTCTTTAAAAGCTTCCGTTTGCTAGTTAGTAGAAACACATGCGTCGCTTAGATGCTCTAAATTTCGTCGAATTAGCCCCAGTAAAGTATCGTCGATGGACAAGCACTAACCAACTTGGACCTTACGCTTTATCTACATGTCAATTTCCAGAACACCACTATTAGATGCCAAAGGAAAACTGAGTGCTACTGTTATTTTACGGTTGTTCATAACTGCTGCTTAAAAATCTGACGCTGGTTCGCCTCATGAAGACGACAAGTGTTTCATTAAGCTGCAAAAATAGACCTCGGAGATCTGCAACAGGAGTCTAATATTTCTTAAAGGCGTTTCCTCAGGTGGGGTGAGCGAGAGTGAATGCGCGTGCCCTTTGACAGGGTTTGCATCGCTCGTTATTTTATTGCCATATATTCTGCTAGAGCTTCTGGTTTGTTTCAGTAACTGTGAATTCTGCACATTCTTCGCTCTCATTTAGCAAATCTAGGCTGTATTTGTCACTCTTATATTTTCACCTTTCTGGTTTTCATCATGCATTCGGACGCATTTCTAAATTTAATGTCCTCTATATGCAGAACCTGCGCGTCTTAGCGGTAAGTTAACATGAAGCTGTATATCGATTTCCTTGAATGTAGTAGACATTCCAAAATGATAACGAATTTTGACGTTGAAACTTCCAAAAGGTTATTACGTCTATGCAGTCAATATACGTATAGAGGTGGGTTATGTATTTTTTTTTGTAATTTTCAACGATTTCTAGAGGATGTTTCTACATCGGTCGCATCGGTACCAAATAAAATGTTTATTTAGAAGTTTGGCGTTCGTTAACGGCGTGCGCAAGTTAGGCACCGAAGTTCAAACCGGTACAAAATTATTTTGTGAAAAAATAATCCCCAGAGAATTATGCAGACATGTTGGTTCCTTAATTGATTTTATGGAACATCAGACCAAAATATTATAACTTAGCTTAAAAAATTGCTTATGCTAATAAATATCATTAATCGAGACCATTGGTGGAGTATAGATCGTTTAGACAGACATATCGCTTTTTTATTAAAAAGTGGAATAGTGCTTAAATTAGCGGGCCCGCATTGAAAATACCCGACATAGTTGCCAGACCGACTCCCAACATTAAGGGATAATTTAAAAGGAGTTTGAATGGGCTGGAAATTTTTAATAGCTTTCGATATATTGGTTTATATACCAGGTTAAACCGTTCATTCTTTATTTTATTTTATTCACCCTTATTTCAATGGTATGGTCGGACGTTCAAGCTTCTGGACACTAGACGATCACCTGAATATATCGGCAGGCCGAGGACAGAGAAGGTCGAGCTTCCATACGCCATGAGCGATTCTCTGCTCTGTAGCTCACAGAAATTCACTTGGAGATGTGTGAGGACGTACCCATGCGGGCAATATTCGCTCCGCTAAACAAATCAAAGAAATCGTTGCACCGTTGTAGTTTTCTGTTTTACCCTTTTGCTTTTTGCAGACTAGCAATATCCGTAACATCACAAGCAAAAGAAGCAGATTGTACTGGTATTTGCTTTTCCATCCTTAAACAGGCCAACCGCGTCCTGAAGAGCGAATTTGCGGTTATTGGTAAACTACCGTAGGAACCACCGAACCGAAAAGCCGCTTTCGTGTAGACCAGCCAGATTCAATTTTTATTTTTTTATTCTCGGACTTACATGAGAGCCGCGAGTTGTACAACTTTCTACCACTAAAAAAAGTAGAAGCTCAATTTAGGTAGCGTGGTTTCTTCAGGCCCATTTATTTTGCTAATATCCTTAATTACCAAAAACTTCTTTGGCCGTTAAACCATCGTTTTATTCTTAATTGCCAAAAACCTTGGCCGATATTGGCGATATTTGGCCTTGAATCTTTCTGTGTGCAAACATATTCAACGAAATCTTCAATAGTTTGAAAAAAAGTGCAGATGTTAATTATAAGTGCAAGAACAACTCTCACTTACTAATATATTTAAATTCTCGGTTGCTGTGAATGCAAAAGGACAAACCAACGTAAGGAAAGCAAAGGGCTTTCGAAGGTATGTGGCAAAGAAAAAGTGGTCCATTCAAGCTGAAATACGGCGTGTCTTCACATTGGATGACCACAAACGCTTTGGGAACGCGCTTCTGTCGGAAGGGAAACTGCCATGACATATCGAGCTGCGCTGAAACGCAAAAGCTACAGCCACCGCAAGTCTACGACCATTCTGGCAGAAGGGCCTCAGGGGTCTATAAGTAAACCAAGTTTCGAAGCGCCTGCTGGAAAATGGCTGTAAAGAGGGGTTGCTTGGGGTGGGATCAGTCAGCATCGCTTCTAGAATTTCATATTATGAATGGTAAATACGGTGAAATTATGTGTCACATAGTGAAACTGATCCTGTCAACAACTGCGGTAGGATTGGGTTTAATATTTTAACATCTATATATCATTTTGAGGGCAGCAGAGCCGTGTGTTTTTTCTATTCCCCTCACTTTCCCATTCAGGCGATTTCTGTATAATATAATTGAGCACCTTCGCCTGGAATGCTAAAACAACTTAACTTCTTAGGAAAACTCGGTGAGAATATTCTTGTTTATGTTATGTCAATTCCTCATAGTTGGTTGACGACTATGATCCATTGAGTTATATGTAGTTTTCGTTAAACAGTCGATAGACAGGACGCGTTCGACAGCACCGGCCAACGTGTCAACCTATTAAACGTATATATATTCAATGTTTGAGCTTCTATGGTCTCTTGCTTTCGCTAGTGCCCCTGTGGTTTTTTTCTTTGAGAAACCATGTTGATACGAATGCCCAACCTTAGTAGTAGAAAGTCGCATTTGGTGGCAGTTCGCAGTGACTCGAAGACGCTGGAGTCGTCTCGGTGGAACTCCTCCGGTGTGTACGCGCGTGGCAGTAGTGCGACCTCCAGAAATGGTGCAGGTGACAGAAATAAAGGGGAAGCAAAGGTGCGCAGTGCGGAGGGGAAATTGGAGTGAAATATATGATACAGACGCTGCGCTTTTGCCTTTGAGATAAGTACTAGGCACAAGTGCAGAACTGGCGATGCAGTACGAGTAGCAATAGCTGCAATAAAACTAACAGAGAATGCATTTGGAATGATATTATACAATATGGCGTAAACAGCTATAATGGTGGAGACATTTTCAATCGAAATCAGTAGATTCGGTAATAAAATAGAAAATTCAATTTTATTCAACTCACTCAACCATTATCAGATACTTTCTAGCGGTGGCTTGCATAGTGTATTTTGTCAAAGGCGCGTCGTGCTTACATTTCAGTGACAAGCAGCGGGCGCTTCAAAACACAGAACAAGGTATTTTTCAGACTTTTCGCGGACTTTTCAGGTTGAATTCTTACTTCTTGGCACACAGTTGTAACCAACATTTATCAACAAATCAATATTCTTCCTAATATCTGAATATAAAGCTTGTTTTCGGAAATCCTTAAACATTGATGGGAGAAAACACGGAGCAATGTAACGCTCGTGTAAACTAAAATATCGAAACAGACAGTTCATAGACGAAATACGCGTACGAAACTACTCGGTGTTAAGCTCGGAAGCTTCACCACTCCAGCTCTGTTATCAGCATTTCCTATAGCAGAATATATCCTAGCCATATCGTCACAATTTTTAAAATGTTATATTCCGTTGCCTTATATACTGTACCTGCTCGTTTTTGCGTATAAAACAAACATTTGGGTAAGTCCATACGCCGCCTTCTATATCTTTGCACGAGGCAGGATAGATTCTCGAAAATCTATGGGATAGATATATTATACTTGCTTTGCTCGAATTGCTTAGCTTGTTATATAGCGCTTCTAAAATCAATTGCCTGAATTAGACAAGGCTGTGGCCTAAGATATCACAAAGATTCAGCGAAATCTAATCCTTCAAAACTTGCTAACATCTCCTAGGAGATCAAGCTCAGTCATGGATGAACGCATTTCCTTTGCAGCGAATAGAACGAATACACAACTTCTCGATAGGCTTCAAGTATTACATGCGTGTATTATAGTTGGCCAGCTCAGAGCACACAGCTAAATAAAAGAATATGAATAAATACAAACGCAAGGCGGTTTGAGTGTTTCAGTAACTCCTACACAATACATTCACTATTTTTACATATGCATATATGCACACATACGTTTCTGTGGATCCAGTAGACATATCTATGATCGTAAATAGTCGTTCACTTGTTCAATTGTTTTGACAATGATGAGTAATTTTTGGTCTCGAAGCCACCCACAGGGGCACAAAGGTGAGTTTTGGACGGCTGAAACACCAGTTTCAAAAACAATTTTTCACTTTGAGTGGAAACGACGTAGTTGAGCTTCCCGTCGTGACCGACCATAACGAGGTTGTGACGACGTCCCCTTCTCCTAACGTGTTGAAAAGTCTGCGGTGCGCAGGGAATGAGAAGTGTATGTCGAGGCTTAAAGGGACTAAAGTACTCCGCCGGCGGCCTTATTGCTTAACGAGCAAAGCAAGCCAGTTGACGAAGAATTCTATTTATCTTATTCTTCTGTAGCCTGGCGCCTTCCCACTTTGTCTTCTGCGATGTCACTACAGCAGGAGGGACCTGACGTTGACAGCGGGCCTGAGACAAGATGAGCACCGGGCCCTTACCCCGCGACGACCTCAGCTGCTTTGCGCCTGTCGTGTACAAAGGTAATAATTTGGGGGAAAAATAGCCCTATTCACCTGTCGTTAGCCACTTCATTGAACGGGTCTAGCTAGAAAAAAATTTAAAGTCCCTCACTAAGAATATCAGTTTCACGAATCTCATTACCGCCCGTTACGATATGTCAAGTTTGGTTAGTAGTCGAATAAAGGTGGAAAACAAATGTTAGCTTTGCTATGCAAAACCTGTGGGCGCATACGGTTCAGTTACTAATGACAGATACAAAAACCGTTTTAAACCGAGTTTTAACGTTTTAGTACGACCTCAAATGAGGTCTGGCTGTTTGTCTCGCCGGTTACTTACTTAAAAGTGTTTTTTACTTGTCAACACACATTTTTCACGTTTTTAATTTGTGGATTTCGTTACTGAAAGTGTCTCATTGTTAGTATGTGAACTTATTGGAAAAGAGGTTAGTAAATTGAATGCAGAGCTTTAAAGTCGTGCTAAAATATTTAAACCTAAGTCATGAGGGTACTCTAATCTTTATTAAATAACATGCACAACAAACAAATGCAGCTTACTAGAAGAATGGCGATCATTTCAATTCTCACTGCGGATTAAGCAGAGAAGAAGCACGATTAAAATCCAAAAAATAAGAGCATTCCTGGGGACGATTGTGATTTCAACTACCAAAAATAAATTACTATTTCGGAAAAATACTAAAGTTAGATCATTTTCTCAGAGTTATAATTTATCTTTACTTGTAATTATTTTTACTCTGTTTTTAGTTCTAGTTGTATAGCTGTATCTTTATTTTTAGTACTTGAAATAATTACAGTCAGATGTGCATTTGTAACAATAAAAGTGAAAGAAAAATTATTATTTCAAAAAAATACTGAAAATTAAGTAATTTTCTTGGGAGAAAACGATTAAAATTAAGTAAATTTTTCGGTACAGTTATTTAAATTAAATATTTCTTAAGAACAGTTACTGCAATAAAATAAGCGTTTAGAGTCAGTTACAGAAAATTTAATTTTTGAGGCAATTTTTATTACCATTATGCGATTCTTGGGGCGATTGTCATCATAATAATGTAATGTTTTATAAAAGCTATGCTGTAAATAGATGTATCGCGCGAAAAAACGCTGTTACCTACATCGTTAATATCATCAGTTCATTCAAAATAGGCAAGCGACTTCTACACCTGTTCATAAAAACCTTTAAGGAAGCCGCAAGTTTCATATATATTTAGTTCGTCTGACTTGAGCTTGGGATCAACGTGTAGACAAGATGAAGCGATATTCTTGATGGAGCTATACAGATTAATAACAAGCTCATACTATTCTTGGCTATTGTCGGCTATTACCCTCTTCCACGACATTAATTGGAGAACAGTGGCAAAGCCGTGTCTAAGAAATGCCACGCCGAAATAGAAAATGCTCTGGCAGACTATGGCAGATTTGGTATAACAAGCGTTTACAAATTACTAGTTATTTTTCACCGCATTTCCCTTCAGGTCCCCACAGATGACAATGTCATGCAGAAATTTCAAGCTACTAAAATCATCATACATTTTCTCCGGAGCAGATTCGTCGAATCGACCTTCGAGCCGTATGAAATCTTAAGATCAAAGGGTTTGGTATACCTTCTAATCTTCATACTTCTGTTTGGATTACAATAAGAACTTATTGCGGCTTGGCCTGTTCATGCAATGCCTGCATAGAATCCGAAAATAGTCTTCGCTCCGGCCGTGCAGGCTTATTAAATTTCGACAGAATTAATTAAGTTTTTTTGGACGAAATATCCAGTATCAAGTTCGAAGAAATCTGAAATGCATTGCCAACAACACTAAAAAACTAGCGTTCTGATTATTTCTTTTGAAAAATAAGTTAATATTAGGTAAGTTGAACTGTGCATTAATATCTGATGGTGCTGGTCAATAATAATTCGTATCTACAGCGTGGTACTTATTACATGTTATAGTATTAAGTATTAAACTGTAAAAGCTTGTACTCTCAGTTATATGCAATGATAATATTGTAATATTTCGCCACACGATTACATTACGTCATACGGTATATTGTATATAAGTAATGTCTTAATGATAGCAAAGTCAATTTCTATAAAAAATAAACAACTGGTCGTCATTTAAATCGTACCGAAGGCAAAGCTTAAATACTCCCACAAAAGATGTTTTTCTCTATTGCCTAAAAATCCAACAAGCGTATGTGTTTTAATAGAAACCTTGAAATGCATTCTCAGTTGTGTGAGCGTTATACTGAAAATCACAAGTGACATTTCCAGTAAAAACTTGCGTCTGCGTTATTTCGAAAATTTACATTAAACTATATTTTAAAAATGATTATATATATATGTATATATTCCTTCTTCCAAAAGTTTTCGGCAGTTTCGATTAAAATGCCTTGCAATGTATATATAACAGCCAATTTTTGGTTTCAGTCGGTTTTTTAAGTATTACCTCTCGTGCAGATATTTAGACGTTTATTAGTTCTTTTATTTGTGCACGTCACGCGAAGAAGGTAGTCCCTTCTAGGCATTGCCTTCGTACTCAATATCTACATAGTTATCAGTCGTAAAACGAGCAGAACGTCAATATGTGTACAACTTTTTTGGCACATAGAGGTAAAGCACTCCAATTGACAATCCTCACTATCCACTTTGCATCTGTTCTGCTCCAGCCATCTGTTGTCTTTTCCTAAATTGTCCGTTCTCCAATAAACGTCTGTCTCTATATTCTGCTCGCACATAAAGCCCAGAACAAACATTACGACACTCCGTTGTGCCTATGTGTCTCTAAATGCAAACCATAGAAATACCGACGCATTTCTATATCCCTCGTTCTATCTGGCGTCGTCTCAACATCCCAATATGCAAAGCAATTGCAATCACCACAAAGCGATTGCAATCAGCGACTATATCCACCCTCATACGACCTGTACTCAACCAGCAACGGCCCAAAAATACTTGTACTGAGAGCAGTTCGTGTATGTGCTTGTCAAGAATGAATTCAAAGCTTTCCTCGCTTCTGTTGTTTGCCAGTTTCAACTAATAGCAGGTGTTGGAGTGCGTGGCTTCAAACGGGGATCGACCCATTAGTGCAACTGGACAGTTACATATCCAGCCATGGCGAGTAGAGTGTCAGATAACTTCTTCT